>OMNW01008751.1:0-13006 GCA_900303245.1 Selene dorsalis
GGAACAGTTGAGCTATTTGTGTCTTCGTCGGTGCCCGACTCCCATTGATTTACACCAAGATTGCGAGGAATTTGTGTTCACAGGGCTCGAAAACTAGGCTCATCTAATTCAAACAATTTCTTTTATGTAAATCAAAACACACACGCTGTCATAAGTGGAAGTTCTTGGAAATCGCTTCCAGGGAGGTTCGCTTAAAAATAACACACACACACACACACAGACACACACACAGACACAGACTTAAAATTCATGAAATGCTTATTTTTTTTCTGTTGCGGCTGAACATGCATCCGCTGCAGTTTGTCTTATAAAATGTAATCAGAGCAAATGAGCGGCTTCTTATGCATAAATTCAAAGATTGCACATCACAGTCTTGTTTTCTGCTTAAAGTTTGTTTGAGCAGAAACTGAGACCAGGGCAACTCCAGGGCTCACAGCCCGTCTCACTTGCCTTGAGGACAGAGGGTCACGACCCCTAAACATGAGTTTCCTTTGGTCAGTATGTTTTCCCAAAGGATGAAGTTACGTCTGAAGCAGAAAGCTAATCCATAGATGCTAAGCGCGGTAGCGGAGGGAGACGGACCACACAGCAGTCGAGGTCAGGGGGGTCGCTGACCTTTGTGCTGACGTTCCTCCTCTCACAGAAAGAGATGGTGGTGGAGCACGCACTCGCTAAACTCAGCGTAGGTGAGTCTAACTCAACAGGACAAATGTGTGTCGACTTGGCTGCGGCACGCTGTCGGCTACTGGCTTGTTATGTCTCTCATTGTTGTTGTGGGCATTGTTATGTCTGCAGGAAGGTTTGCGGTCGGTCAGTGGAAAGATGTGCTGATTGGGAGAATTAAACAGACTAATCAGATTGATTTATTGCACATTTAAAGGATTTTTACATGCACATAGCTTAATATTGAAACAAACAGAGAATGATTGAATGCATGATAAAATGATCAATCAAACTATTTGCAAATATTATAAAGATCTTTGTCTTAAGGCGATCTTTCAAACACACACAAAGTGCTCCAAGCATGCAGGGGTAAAAACACGCAAACCTCACTCATACTCTGGCATGAGGTTGAAAATCCAACGTCCAGATTACTTTGTAAATCCTGTTGATCACATGCACTGACTGCACTGTGATGATGCCTTTGAGCCGATCAACAGAAAATTGAACGTAAGACTGACTTTATCAACAAGACACTTCCCAGAGAGCGCAATGAAACTCCACATATGGACAGATTGCAGATGTTATCCTTGAGTACCGTCTGACAGACGCAAGATTTTCTCTTGTGTGCCAGAATTGGTCCAGATGTAGAAGAAGAATTATGAACAAAGACCAGATTTGCGGCCTGGTAACCGAGCATAATATGTCGTCACTGGAGGCTTTTTGTTCCTCGAGCCACTCTGATTAAACTCTAATGTTGTGCGTTCAAATCCCATCAACAGTTTTAGAAACACTCACACCATCCACAAGGTCACTGAGGTCACGTTTTATGACTCCCAGTTATAATCTTTGATGTGAACATCCGGTGAAGCTCCTGATGTGTACCTGCAGGGTTGCACAGCTGCTAGATGATTGGGTAACTGCATGAATATATCAGCGTTTCTCAGAAAAAGTGTTTGCAGAATGTGTTTCTGACATTGCATCTGCAGCTGAAAGATCTTTCACTCTTCTTTCATAGACAAAACAAAATAACTGATCTATTGAAACAGTGATCCTCAGATGAACTGATAATAAGTGTTATGTGCAGCCCTTCATTGCACAGTATTACAGTTCGTTGTAACTATTACTGTAATTGCTGACGTCGGACTGGATCAGTCGGGTTTGAATCATCTTAGATGCACTCCATTTCTTATAACGTTGCATGAGAGCTATCCGCTCTCTCTCGTATAGTTTTATATGAATGAATCTCCTCACTCAGCTCAGCGGCGGCAAAACTATGAGAAAAACCACACACAGTAACTCGTCTTTTCCGCTCGTGTTTCCGGGGAACGTTTACCAGAATTACTGTACCTAAAAAAAAAAAGAAAAAGAAAAGAAAAGAAATTGATGTCATGCATTTCTAACCTGCATTTCCTTTCCTGGCTTCGCACATTTACATGCAAGCCAGGAATGACTATGGCAGCTTATCAAGAATCTTTTGCGGAGATAAGATCACATTGAAATAAACTTGTGTAATTAGTTAAGAGCGCACAACACTGTTGAACTGTTCTCCCCTTAAATCACCAACATCCTGGCTGTTTTCTCCCTTGTTAATATCACTCAGGCTGAAACGTAATTGCAGTGGTGCGATATGTCGCCTCGTGTAAGTAATCACAGTGAATGCTCCATTTGTGTTTACACAGGAGTACGAAGAGCTCGACTGGGTCAGGGTTTAAAAAAAAAAAAGTGCTGCCCCTGCTGCATACTATAGTTATCTGCCTTTGATAAGCACCGTGAGTAAACTGGTGTAAAAACAGGATTTTATATCTAATGCACATGATGTTTTCTGTGTATGTTTGCACCTCTTATATAAGTTTGTGTAATTGGAAGTTTATGTTCGGACTGTGCAGATTATCATAGTCACTTCTTGTGACGCAAAACCTCATAAATAAGTGTCAGTTGTTATGTTAATTGGATATAATGTGGTAAATAAGTAGAATAATCTTAAAAAAAAGAAACACTAAATAGTCATTAGTATGTTTTTAAAAGCTGTTTGTATCAAAACATCACCAGTACACATTTCATTTTTATCTGCAGCGATAGTTAACAAGCGACGTTTGACACTGCTGTAACATAATGTGCCTTTTTAAGACTTGAAGACTTGTTGCTTGATTCTTATTTTTGGGCCCCGTGTACTTTGTGCATCCTAAAGCAACACTTCCTGCTATTGTCTGTCAGACACAAGCAGTAACACAATCTGTCGCTCTCTCCTTCTCTACAACACACACATACACACACACACGCATGCATGCGGACACAAACACACACACACACACACATCCCTCCCTCCCTTCCCTCCCTGGAGGTTTTGGTGGAGGGGCAGCACTGACAAAAAAGTTACAGTGGGATGATAGGGCAGAGCAACTGTGTCTTGTCTGAAAAAGAGAGAGAGCGAAAGAGAGAGAGAGAGAGAGAGAGAGAGAGAGAGAGAGAGAGTTAGCTCACATGAGAGGAAGTGCAACACAGTAAAAGTCAGGGGGAGCCCGTTGTGTCAAGCAGTTGACTGTGACTTTCTCTGTCAGTGCACAGCCGGGCTCCAGCGCTGCAGCACCACTCCCCTGTCAAAGCAAAGGATCTATCTTCTTCCTGCGAGCCTCCGTGGGCCGGTCCGACTGCTGCCTCTGTGATTGAGTGGACTGCTGTGGGAGCACAGTGGGACCTCTCACTGGATGTCAGCACCCAGAGCTGGTAAGAAGGAGATATAACATGTTTTGCTATGTTTGCATTTCATATGTAGTAATTTAGTGTGTAACAGCTGCAGGAGAGAAAAGAAGAAAAAAAAAGTGATAGTGGTATATCAGTGGTGGGAGAGAATGTCAATCTTGTATTTAATGTCGTGTTTGTCGTCCAGCTGCGGATGTTCACACAGTTTTGCTCAGATTGAAGATTCTTGGTCCAGTTGTTCCTTTGGTTTGATCTGAGTCTTTTCTCTATGCGCTCTCACTCTGCCGGCTGATTAGTCAGCTTCAGCTGTGAGAGGCTTTAGGTTTGTTCTGGACTTGTTATCAGTGTGAAAGCTTCAAAATCGTGCAGACATACAAATGTGCAGGAATGTTTAGAGGGAAACTGTGGTCAGAAACAACTTTTTTTTTTTTTTTTTTGGTTTTATTTGTTTGGTTTTGGAAGTATTGTTTCTCAGGACAGGGAAGGGGAGAAAATTGGAAACAGACCCACCCACCCTGGAGAGCTAGTCTGTCCACGAGAAAAGAGAGGGCAAGGAATGAGGAGACACACACACACAGACAACACACACACAAAACACAGACACACACACACACACAACAACAACAACACTTCTTCACTGCAACGCTGAAGGAGGAGACGAGCACACAGAGAGAGACAGAGATGAGAAAGGGAAAGTGTTCATCGAAAGGACAAGCTGCTGCGCTGTCACAACACTGGACAAGATGCAAAAACTTGTCAGTATTGTCAGATCTTCATGCTCATTCATGCATATGTTTTATAAAAATCTCCAACCAGCCTCACACATCCCATCACATCCCATCACATCACATCTCCATTTCCACATGCTTAAAAACCGCATCATTAGAGGGAGACGGTAAAAAAAAGGTTAGCAGAGTCCATTGTACAGCAGATTTAGCTTTCACCCCCTCCTTCCTTGTTTTTGTTGCACTGTACATAAATCTTGCTGCATAAGATGAAATGCTGGCCTCAGCCCGTGCTTGCTCTCTTGCCCAAAACAGTAAACTTTGGCTCTATATTTACTCTCCCATGCTGCTCCATTTTTAGAGACTTGTCTACGTGGTTTGTTGGGCAATAAATCAGACTTTTAACTGCTCGCTGTCCTTTCCTAAAAAATAATGGGGGTATAATTATGACATTTAAGCTTTCATTTGTATGTCCTTATCTGTGCAGTGATGAACAATAATGTGTGTTTTAGGGAGTTTAACACTGATCTAAAAAAAAAAAAAAAAAAAAGAAGAAAAAAAAAAGTAGCTGGCAACGAGCTTAAAGAAACCAAGACGCCACCCTGTCCAAACTTTCAGGAATTCCTCAGCATAACTTCTACATTACCTGGAAAACAAACTGAATATTTTTGACATGTTTCTCAATTCAACAAGTAAAATAAGTCTGATCTAAAATGCACCTTTTTGTTTTATGGTGTGCTCATCAGAACTAGTACACAAATGTTTAGTCTATTGATAGAAAACAATGATAGTTTTGATATTTAATCAATTGCCAGTTTGTAAAACGTGAAGAATTTCTGGTTTTCTCAAGTTAATCTTTGAATAAGTTGAACATAGCAACATCTTGGATTCAGACTCTGGAACGTGTCATAGATCAAATAATAAACAACTTTATTGAGGAAAAAAAATTGCTATTAGTTATTTATCAGTCATATTTATTTTGATTATATGGGACAACGAGGAAATGTCATATACAAAGAGGCCAATCAGTCTGGGTAGTCAAACTGTATAAGTGAACCATCAGACTCTGAGTTTGTTTAGTTTGTAAAGGTCAAAGGGCAGAAGGGTTAAGAGGCCACAGGAGGCTGGAAGTGGCCCTTAGGGGGACGAGCTCTCCCTCATCTCTGATGAGACGGATTCAGTCACAGCACGAGTGTATAAATTGAGCCACATGGGTGTCGACTGAGGGAACAGAGGGAAGATAAAGTCATGTGTTTCAATTTGAAATCTGCAGCACTCGTCTTGTGTAGGCGACATATTCCAACCCTTAAAAAAAAAAAAGTCAAGATCCTCCATTAAGAGTTGAGAAAAGCTCCATCAATAATGACTCGCTGAGAGGCGTTTTCCTTCTCTACTAAGTGTCAGTCCAATCAAAACTTTAATGCATCTTTGTCGTCAATTATCGAAATGACTTTTGGACATGCACTGGTCCGTTGCATTTTCCAAGCTGCTGAAGGACAGTGCAGTGACTTGGCTGTGGTTAGAGTAAAGCCAAAAAGTGTTGGTGATTGAAAACAGATCTCATCGAGACCACTCTGGCTTCTTCATGACAGCGGGAGGTCAAAGTGAGCGCTGTGGATCAATGATGAAGATGAGTGTTTGGTACTGAAGACGAGTCTCTTCCACCTGAGCAGGCTGTTGTTGGTGTTAGGAAACCAATCAGTCAACAGACAGCAGCCATTTCTCTGAGTACCACCCCCTTGTGGAAAAGCATTCTTACTGCATGAATCTGCAGCAAAGCAAGTTTTTTTGAATGATACTGTCATGGAGTGGTTTAATTGTAAAGGGAAAATACTGCCAGCGGGATTTTGTCACAGAGGCTGTTTAAGTAGATACTGTCAGAAATTACTGTCTACAGATGGAAACCGCTATCCACAGGAAATATGATGATGTGTTTTGGTGAGAAGTTGTCACCCTTTTTCACACATTATAATCCAGACCGTAAAGTGAGTTCAAGTACGGAGGTAAAAAAAAAATGAAATGCACTGCTTTTCCCATTATGTTTATCTCTTGGACGTTCAACCCTATCAAAGCGTCTACTTTGTTTACGGTCTAGTGAAAAGCAGGCATCACAACACTTTAAAAAAAAAAGAGCATGAAGTTCACTTCTTCCTCCGTGAAATCACCACCTCACAGGTTTGTTCGGTCCCGACACGTATAGTCGTCTTTAAAAGACACGTCGCAAAACCTTCTCAAAGAGGTACACACTGTTCTGAACTCTGTTTTGACATTTTTCCACACGTGTGCACACAGGAGTGTGAAGGCGTCGTAAAGCAACACTTTCCAGCATCACAGTCAGTTTCCAGAGAAACTAGGCGAGTGTTAAGTGCTATCTCTCCCTTCTCTGTGGGCTGACTTTGCTTTGCTGTTGGGAATGGAAAGGCTTTAGAGGCTACCCACTGCTGCGAGCAGCCTCCAGCGACTTCTTGGTTCAAAGTCACCACACAGCTGCTAGCTACAGCTACTAGACTTGAACATGTGCAATGGCCTTTATCATAAAGGAGTTTGAGAGAATGAAAGACGTCTGCAGCTCTGCAATTACTTCTTTTTTTTTAGAATTGAGTTTAGACTTGTGGTTTCCAACGAGTGAATGAACGAAGGAGTTGTGATTTAAAGCCCTGTTGACATGTTACTTGGCAAGATGGTAAACACAACATGAAAATATTAACATTTTCTTTGTCATTGACTTATCTTTTGTTTGTCTGCTGAGTTGTTTTATCACAGCTTTTTCAACAAAAACGATACGAAGCAGTGGAGATAGAGGGAGAGAGAAGAGCTGAAGAGCTGAAGTGATTTTTCTCTGTGAGTTCATCACATGATCCGTTTCACAGATCACAGTATTTTGATCCATTTTAGTAAGAAAATTTTGATTAGTGCAGCTGATTTGATTAGTTCACTTTCCTCTTTCTCACTACTAATTAATTATGGTACAGCTCTGTTGGTCCCAGACGACCTGACCTGGCGCCTCTGTGGAGTTTCTCTTCCCTGTTTTCTCGTTGAAGAGATTTGTGAATGGGGAAAAAAAGGATCCAGAATCATAATCACGTTTGTAATTCTCTGCAATACATCTTTATTTGACTTGACAAGAGTCAAAAAAGAACGTAGAAAGAGTAAAGGAGATAAAAAGTTGTCTGTGTTTGGGTCTGTATGACCGTCAGTGCATATCTGTGTGTGTGTGTGTGTGTGTATGTACAGTAGGATGACCCCCTAGATAGCATAAAAACAAATTCTTTGTTTGTCAACCCCCAGCCTCCAGCCGCTACCAGGAAATCTGTCTGACTGATAACTACACGCAGTCCTGCAGTTCACAACACTGTAGCAGTGTCTGTGATATTACACGTTACACATTATCCACATCAAACTGTCAATACCGGAGAGAACAATCACACATGCACCACATGCAGCTACAAAAGCTGCAGCCGGGGTTGTTTTGTTTTCGTATGTGAGTGTGTGTCTGTGCAGCTCTGGAGGCGCACCACTGTTGGCTTTTGCCCGATTGTGCATCTTAATTATTCCTGTCTCGGGCCTTTTCCACTCTCTAATCACTTTCTCACTCCTCCTATCTTTCCTTGGCTCCCTACTTTTCTTTCATTCTTCTTGGCAATCTGCCCTGCAAGTGCTGCTCCCTCCATCACCGTATTGCCTGACTGCATTCCTCTCATTCCTACTGGCTTCCTGTGACTGGAAGAGGAGTGAGCCCTACTGGCCACAAAACTCCACCTTGGAGTCCTACCCATGTATGCCATATGTGTCTTTTCAGTTCTTCACTGTTCTGTTCTTCTTCTTCTTTTTTTTTTTTTTTAAAGTGTTTGAAAAATCAGATCTCTGTGAAGTGTCTCTCGCTCATACACTTACACACTTACACACAAATCACATGCTACACAGAGGCGGCACTGCCCTTTCAGTTCAACATCAGAGCCGGTGTAGAAATGGTGTGAGGGGTGAAAGATAATAAGGGAGAGGTCTATTGACACCGGATGATGACGTGTTAAGGGAAACACAAACATCCATCTGGTCTTCATCAGTCCAGCTAATAAACAACGGCCAATAGCATCATTGTGTTACACAGTGTTTTCAATTTCATGGAAATTAAGTATCTGACATGTTTTATATGACGTGGTTTATGGGGATAATGACATGCGGATATTGACTCATGAAATTACTTGCAGAGGCCAAACCAAATCAGTAAATAAACAAAAAAAAAAAAAAGTGATAAACGACGCCGTAAATGTAAACAGTTGATAAAATGGGAATAGGGGGGAAATATAGGGGATATAGGGAAATTATAACCAAGGAAGAAACAACCACCAACAGGCTCGCGCCACATCTGCAAATAGAGGAAGGTCTGTCCCGAGCATGTGCTGTTCAAAATTGGAAGAGCTGCTATGAAATTCAATTTGCTTGTACGTATCTCAAATTATTCAGAGCACAGTCGGCCCCGTGACTGGGGGATGGACTGTCAAACTGTGGCCAAGAGCATAGAGGAAAAGACAAACTGTTGTTGAAATTAGACTGAGTGTTACTGATACTTATTTATTTTTTAAAGGTTTTTCTAAAAAAAAAAAAAAATCCCCTTAGGTTTCTCATTTAACTGAACAACAGTAAACAGTGACTCATAGGAGCAGGACCAGTCGGGGTCACATGAAATAAAAGTCTGGTTCATCTCAAAATCTTTGAGCGCTTGTTTTGACCCAGATTGGTTTATCTTCATGGACCCTATGATGATGATGATGATGAGGACTTCTATGTAAAGCAAAGCATGGATTTAACCTCAGGCAGGATGAAGATACAGTGAAAGTTCAAGCACAGATAGAGCAGACAGCACTGTACGTATACTAACTCGTGTTGGTCTATGCTTGGATTTACATGAGCGCAGGACGAGACAAGACCAAACTAGTCCACAGGCTTCACATGGCATCTAATAAAACTGGACTTACCATACAAATGACTCTTCTCCATAAATTCAAAGGATTATTTACGACCTGATATCAGTTGCCCTCATCTACTGAACTGTCACTAAACACATGAAATATCAAATATAGAGAGAAAACTTTACAATTTCCTGATAAATTAGATTGACACACTTAAATCCTGCTTATTCCTGCCTCTACGTTGTTAACCTTTCCACCTCATTACCTAAACCTAAACTTTAACCTTAACCATAACCTAACCTTTTCCTAACATTTTATGTTAAACGCTTGTTAAACTAACAGTATGTAATTTCACCCACTAGGGGTCTCTTAATCAAAACAATAACAAAAGATGTATTTTGATGGTGTTGTAAAAATCATAGTTTATGAAAACCGTAAAAAATGAAATAGCTGCATGAAACAAAAAGATAAAATAAAATAAGGGATTTCTCTAGATTTGGAAATCATTTATTAAAAAAAAAAAAAAAAATCAGGGATAATGCAAGAACACAACTTAAAAAGGATAGCTCTATAACATTGCATTGGGTCATTTTGATGTGTTAAAGTTACATTATTATTATGTGGCAGTTGACTTTTGGGGAGTAGATGGGGATGTTTTTGTTTTTTTTTTGTCCCCAGGTTCCGTGGTAAAACCAAAGGTCCCCACAACTTAGTAATACCTGAAACACACACACACACACACACACACACACACACACACACACACACACACAGAGAGAGAGAGAGAGAGAGAGCATCCTTACCCGTCAGAGTGCAGCAGATGGAGCCCTCACACTAGCAGCACACACGCGGATGAAAATGAGACTCCCAGCAGATTTATCAGCAGTTTCACCACACATTCACATTCACACACACACACAGTGAGGAGGAGAGTCGCCTTCAGACGAGCAGAGACGCGCTTTTTTTTTTCCTTCTTTTTGGTCAAAACTGTTACCGTACCGTTCTGTTTTTTTTTTCTTCTTTAGCTTTTGGCTGCGCGTGTGTATGGAGCGGTGACAGCGGGCGCGTGCTGACCGTTGGAACCGAAACGGGTTAACTGAAAAGAAAAGGAGAGGAGAGGGGGGGTGGTGTGGGCACCATGAGAGGAACAGGCGGCTGGACCAAGTTTTCATCCGTCCTCTCTTTTGTCTGACTCGCTGTTGTTACTTCAAAACTGACCCTGACCCCTGTCTGTCGAGTGAAAGTGAAAACCCGTCGCTTCTGACCCTCCTCACCTCCGAAAGGTAGGCGATCTTATTCAGCTTAACGTTGCCTAGTGACGTTACGTTCACTGTTTACGTTTTGTGTTTGAGGAGCTAGCAAACGCGGTTGGAAGCTGACTTTTGCACTTTTTTTTTAACAATATCTTTACTCAGAAGTTGTCTCGACTGCTACCTTTTATTTACACATGTTGGAAATACTTGAGCTAAAAAATTTCACCTGTCTGCCATGAACGCTGCTAAAAAAATTGTTTGTGTTACGAAGCTGAGCAGGTGTAAAAGACTCACCTGGCTGGCTGACGTTGTCAGTGGTGTAAACAAGAAAGAAAAAAAAACAAATGGCCATAACTATTTACAAATCAGAGTAGCAAGTATATGTTTTTGTGGTCTGGTGTCAGATGCTCACGTGTGAATAGTAAATACCTGATTCCCCCGTCTGAACTAATTGACTGTGTAACTCAAGGTGCCCTGGTAATTATACTAATCTGTCAGGAGTGGGGACTATTTTAAGGTGGTTTAATAGGCCGAATAATGGTGTAATTATAGCTTTAAGGCCTCATTGTGAGAGCAAGTGTAGAGTTTCCTACTAAATGTATTTCTACCCATAACGTCATTGAAAAGTTTGACTCATTCACTGCTAGGCAACAAATGCTTGGTTGTGTGATAGGCCGTGGGGTGGGCAGCTGTGTTTGAGTGTGTATGTGTGTGTGTGTGTGTGTGTGCTGTATTATGACAGAAGTTGTAAAAATTGTTAGATCCCACCCGAGCCCCCTTAGAAAATGAAAACACACACATTATCTGCACACACAGACACACACACACATGAACACAGACGTGCGCACACACACGTATGCAGCAGCCATGCGTGGAATAATGTTCTCATGTGTCCAGGTTCCCTCTCTCTGGACGGGATGAGGTCATAGCCTCGGTGCTGTTGTGCGGATACAGTTACATTAGTTTCATGTGGGCCGTGCCAAAGGAATCGACACCACCTACACTCCTCTGCCCCCTTTCTCTTGCCGTTCAGATCTCTCCCTCGCTGCTTCATCATGTTTTCCCCTCATCATCTCAGATAACCAGCAGTGATCATTATTGTTTTGAATAGGTAAATGTCGACTCCGTGTGCATGCATGACTGTCTGTACAGGATGGAAATACTGTATCCAGGGGCTGTGTGTGTGTGTGTGTGTGTGTGTGTGTTTACAAAAAGGGGCATCACTGAATTAATCCTTTGATCATAACAACCAACCAACTTCATGTTACACGATAAGTGTCATCTTACCTGAACTGTTGATCACAAAGGCCCCTTTGCTGCACACGTTGTGACAGCCCGTGGGTTTGGCTTTGTCACAGTCATCAACAATGATCGGGCCTCACATGGCTTCAAATGAAACTTAACCACCACCATCACAGAGAACAAACAAATCCCTCCCGTGAAAGTCCAGTTTGTCCCTCTGTTTGTCTATGAAGTCTTTTACAGTCTTGAACATAAGACGTGTGTTACATCAGCTACGATCACCTTCTTTCTCCTAGAGCTGACATCAGCGAGCCATGCTCGGACCGTATTGGTTGTTGGGTAATTGGTGCAATAGTTTGTTAATTCATGTAATTTGCATCAGGTAATTCTGTTGGGATTGCGGTTGCCAGCCTCCAGGGTTTTGTTTTTTTTTGTTTGTTTTTTTTTCTACTTGCCCTTGAGGTTGCTGAGTTTCATTTGCATACAACAACACATATTAACCTCATTTTCACTGATTTAAAACATACAGATGATTGTGTTAACTTTTCTTCTTTTGTGTGTTGTCTTTGGGGTTGAATCAGTAATTCAATAAGCCCCAAATCTCTCTGGATCTCTCTTTTTTTTATTATTAGTCTAGTAGTTTAGAAATAGTCGTGCAAAAACAATTCATTGTTGATTAATCTTTTATTTCTTAAGAAAAAAAAACATTCATTATTTTGTGTATCGACTTTTAAATAGGGCAAACAGGTGAACGCGCCAATTATAAGTTCATAGAGCCCAAGGTGATCTTCAGTTGTACTGACTTGTTAAATATCAATTGATTTTCATTCTATAAGTGGATTGATTTTCTACGGATTGAATAATTGAATGTGAAAAATACCTGTTACAACCTTCGACCTTGTTGGTTTCACTGATCGGCCGTCCAAAATCCGAAAAAAGACCATAAGTCATTGCTGGGAAGTTTGAACTAAGATGTCCTTGAGTCGATTATTAAAAAAGCTACTCGTTGATTGTCTAAGCAATTAATTTATGTTTTCAGCTGTAGATGGCACACACATTCACAGTGCCTTTTAAAGTTCAGGAGATTGTTTTATTTTCACTTTGTAAAACTAACGCATGACTGAGATGAGCAGTAAGGGACCTTCCTCAACTGGTGGATCAATCACTTACCGTTACCGTTTTAACTTTCTTTTTGTGACACTTCTTTTGACCTCAAATTCACCTTTATGTACATAAGACCCACAATTAAGACTAAAATTTAATATTTAGTGATCAGGTCTTCACCAGGTTTCCATTTTGGGTGGCAGTCTAATTGTGAGAGTGAATATCAACCTTTTCCCAAGGAAGATAACCTTTAAAAGTCCCCAGTGTTTTCCCAGTGTCAGCCACAGCAGAGCACTGACAATAGGTACAGTGTTCTGGACCAGCCAGCGCTCCAGATCACATTTCCTGTTCCTGATTTAAGATCAACTCAGCTGACTACTGATACACTTTACTCCTCAAAAAACGCAGC
>OMNW01008751.1:18940-30058 GCA_900303245.1 Selene dorsalis
ACCCCAACATACACAAACACCCCTCTCCTTTTCTTCGCTGAATGCAGTGTTGGACAATGGCCAGTTCACTTGAGGCAGGAAGACTTGAATGAAATGAAATATGACTAGTGAATGTGCAGAGTTCAAGTACAAGTACACATCTGGGCACATACTTACGCCAAATAAACTGAGTGCACTCTTGATCGTGTTTATGTAAAGTATAAACAGTAAATGACGCTCAAATTGTTCTCTGAGTTTTTGTGAATATCAGTTAAAAACATTCGTCCTCCGGCGACCTTTTGTGTTACAACATTAACAACATAAGATATTTGCTCTATTCTTAGTGCTCCTCATTTACGATAGGGATCTGTCTGCGCAGCATGGAGGACGTTTAAAAGACAAAGAAGGTCAAATGTAGACCATGATCTATGAAATAACAGATCCTTTAGAGAAACAAACTGATGGTTGACCTCCGAAATAATTCCTACATGAGCAGGATAAACATGGACAAGTATCAGAGTGATGTGTTATTCTCTCTGTCTCTCTCTCTGTTGGTCTGTAGTGGATGTAATCATCAACAGTCAGCTTTCATTATCCAAAAGTGGGGAGCAGCCCATGGACCTAAGTGTCACCCAGAGGTTGTTGCATCCAGGCCCAGATTCGGCCATGCTGGCCCCCCGCCCTCCCTTCTTCCTGGGACCCCTCCCTGCTCAGCATTGCCCCCAGTTTTCCCAGCAGGGATTGCAGGTGAGGAAAAACTTCTGTCTTGTGTCATCAACCAGCATTAGCTCCTTAATGTTTCTATCAGAGGCCTGAGAGTATACCCATGAATTTTCAGACTTGTGTCTTACCACATCCTGTAGGATTAGCACATCTGCAGCATTTTATTTAGCATACAGGACGCCCCACCGCAGCAACCACTGGGACAAGCTAATTGCCTTTGTCACACATGTCACCCAGGTTAAGTGCTTGCAGGAATGAGTAAGAAGTAGGTCAGATTACTATAAACAAACAAGCTTCTCAGCATTTGATTCTGAGTGATGTGTGCCATGGATCAACTGATTAATGCTGCAACTGAAAGATGTTTTTGTCAAGATACACGCTTTTATTCAGTATGCAAATCCTGTGGCTATATTCAGCAATAAACACATTTATCAGTGACTAACTATGGCAATGGTTCTTTTTTTATAAATCTCTCATGCAGAGTTGAAGCAGATGGGGGGTGCACGGTGTTAATACGTCTTCATGTATTTCTTTGCAGTATAACACTGAACAAAGGCAAAGAGAGATGGTGGAGGAAGAAAAGAGAGAGGAGCTGCAACAGCTGATACGCAAGAATAAAAATGAGCAGAGTGGGTATCACATGTATCATGCGTACTGTACTGTATCAGACTGTAACGTGTTTTCATAGGTTCCCTGAAAAACCGTAAGGTTGTTGACGTGGTTTTGATATGAGTCACAGCACATGGTATGTTTCAATGAAGAAGGTGGGGATTTCCGATAGTGCTGTGATGTATTCTCAGATTCCTAGGAAATTTCTCCTCATATCAAACCAAAGTCAAACAAACACTTGTTTCAGGAAACACTTTGAGCTGTTTTTAATTTTTTTCTCATGAAGGAAATGAAAAGAACATAGAGTTGACAAATGTCTTTGGGCTCTAGTTTTGAAGTCTCTTGACTGCTTATTGATACAACAAGAGTTAACAGTCCAAAGTGAAAGAAAAAAAACTGTTCAGATTTCAACACCAACACATTGTATCTGTATTTTTATATTATCAGCCCCACCCTTGGCTGCAGGACTATCAGCTGCAAGGCTTTACATGATCCAATTCATTGTCTTATTTTATTGACTAATAGGTGCTGTAGCCAGTCCCCTGGTAAGGCAGAAACTCCGGGAACATATAATTATGAAGAACCATCCCACCCATGATAGGGTTACTCCCAACCACACCAGCCCTTCACCAGGATACAGGTGAGACAAACAAACATGCACAAGTATGTTCAAATAGTGTCAAACTGGTCAGATCTTTTTTAAAACAATTCATTTATTTATGATAATCCATGATTCCTTTTCTGATTTTAATTATTCAAATACAGTGCATAAAAAATATGAGTAGTGATCATCAACTGGTCTGCACAAACCCATGTGATGTAGACACGTGTCATGCGTGCTCACAACCTAAAATCGACGCCATAGTGACGACGCATTTGATGCGACACGGTTGTTTTTTCGTGCACGTCCGCGGTGCACAGCTGCACAGTCCTGTGTCTCTTCTACTGTTTCTGACAGAGCTCTGCCTTGTTTAAAAGGTGAAGGAAGTCCGTGTGTGGAAAGACGTCTCCTCTGAGATGTAGAATATGTGTTATAGAAGAGAAACACACATTTCAGGACAGAACAGACATGTCCTGTGATTGAGCCTCCTCGCATGTTTAAGCTGAAAATCATGGCATGTCTGTTCTGTCGAGATATTTCATTTTATATCATACAAAAACCAAAGATATGTATCCATGAAAATGTTGTACTTACAGGTAAAATAAAATATGAAATATAAACAACTAAATTATTAGGCAAAAAGTTTAAGAATTTAATTTCAAGCTAGGCCCTTCAACAAATATAGTTGATGACCCCTGATGTAGAGCAAATCTCCTCATACCCACTCATTGTTTTTGTTGCTTAGGCTACCAGTTCCTGACATGTCACCAAAGCCCCAGCCTACACCCTGCGACCAGCGTAAGGACCTCGCCCTGCGCAGGACAGGTGAGATGCCTCCAGCTGTTTGTGTCTGTGATGGGGTTTCCCACCCTGAAGTGGAAAGCTGTGAAGGTCACTGGTGACTTTCCACTTCAGCTCTGCTCTTCTTCTGGTGCGCTCTGTGAAATCTGAGTCTGACTCAAAGTCATCTGACTACATATCTCGGTGTCTCTGCAAACTGTACATATTGCATATGCATTCTGAGCTAGAGAATGGGAAAGTGAAGGATAGAGTGAAACTACACAGAAGTGCTCTTTCTACTGAGACTAAAGAAAGTCATAAAGCAACAGGCCTGCAGGGCCAGAGAGAGACTGAACAGTGATAAAAAACAATAGCAACAGTGAGACACTAAGACCGAAACAGTTACATAACATATAACTAAGGTATGTGTAAAATGAACTGCGTGAGAGTCTCGAGCAGGTCCCCTTCACCATGTGAATGAGAGTGGGAGTGGTTTCATCTCTTCAAGTACAACAACCATTCAAAAAGCTACTATTTATTTGCATTGCCACAGAACCCTTAGGTGCCAGCGTGCACACACACCCTCCAGTGTTGTTTCTGGCTCGGTGACAATACATAGCTGCCTTTTATCTGCTCTCAGCAGGCCACTGATTGATTGTTTTGTTTGCGGCTTATTGGAGCCCGACCAATGTAAACGTGGAACTTTTTTATGCTATTGACCACGACTGAGGTATTTACTTGGTTCAGCTGTGTTGCATATTGCTTTAACTTTGTTTTGTTATGAAAATGAGTGCATCAGTATAACCACACGGTATAAGATGTTATTATCATCAAGGGACATATAAATATATATGTGTATTTTATATATATATGGGTGTATGTGCTTCTTCGTCTACTCATTTGTGTGTATTTGTGTGTGTGCAGTCTCTGAGCCCACTCTGAAGTGGAAGTTAAAGAAGCTGATCAGTACAAGGCCAAACCCCCTGCAGCGTAAGATCAGTGCCCCTCCTGCTGTCAAGCACAGGACGGAGACTCTGGGTAACTCAAATCGTTCCCATCATCTTATTCCTCTGTTTTATGTATTATTTTAAGTTCATTTCATGTTTCTTTTTACAGCATGACACATTTGAGCATCATGTGATTCCAACACATACTGTACCTTCACACTTTGATTAATTCATTTTTCACTTTGTTATGTGCATCCTTTTTTTCTGTATAAACACATTCTCTGTCGTCGGCTGTCATGAGTTCATGGATGTCTCTCCATGCTGTCATCCAGACTCCTCCCCCAGCAGCAGCAGCAATCCAGCATCAGGGTGCAGCTCACCCAACGACAGCCTCCATTCGGATAATGGGGCCCTTCCTGTGGCTCATGAGGTGAGTGTTTCTTTTATGTTAAAATTATAGCTTTCACATGCACACTGGCATCTAACAGCTGCACAAGTTAAGGTTCAGTGCTGAAACGCACATCACGTCAAGTCTTCGAAATTCATCTATCTCTGTTTAATCTTTTCTTCTTGGATTAATTCATGAAGTATTTCCTAGAAAATCTTTACTTCATGTTTGTTTGTTTGTTTTTTTGTTAACATTTTTAACAACTTATAGCCAAACTTACAGTGGAAGTGATAACGTAGAGCTGTGAAAATAAGTCTTGCAGGTGATTGTATAACTACCAACAACTTGAATGTTATTGTTCATACAGAGTAATAATTTTATCATGGAGAGATTTGTATTTACACCTTTTTTACCCTCATTTTCCTGGTTACAATAGTACTGTGGGTTTAACATTTAAGTCTTATCAATATAATAAAACGTCAGTACTTATATAATGCTCAACAATTTGATGTTCATGTTCGAAATGGATCTGATTTGTTTTGTCTGTAGAGATAACCTGTGTAATGACTGTTTTGATCTCATTCAGGCACAGAGGTTGCTGCTGAAGGACGGTAATTTGGCCCATTTCACTTTGCCTCCCAGCCCCACTGCCATGCCCAACATCACCGCTGGACTTCCAGCTCAGGTGAGCGATTGTTTCTTTAAAGGGGACCTATTATGCTTCTCCAGCTTTTCAGACTTATAAATATGTTTAAAATATTGGATACTGGTTCTAGAGGACGTGGAAGTGCCATATCATGAGGTTTATGGATTTGGAGGTGAGGCTTGCCCCGCCCCCTCGGCTTACGTTACTTACCATTCAGAGACGTCTTGAAGTCACCTCTGTTCACGAGTCTTTACGTCCGGATCGGATTCGGGATCCAACACATACGGCTGTATTTTATACGTTGACATTTTCAAAGTTTACTCTCAACTTGCGCACCGGCAAAATGAGGAAGTGGGGCTCGGCAGCGTTTGGCAGCCGTTCAGGAGTTGGCGGGAGTGTGACCAATCGCAGCGGAGTGGGCTCGGCGGGAGGCGGACATGGACGAGGGCCGGGGGGTGGAGTTAATTACACAGACCGTTTTCGCGGGATGCAGGAAATACAAGGAAGCGACGCATCCCGGAGATCTACAAAGCTTTCTGTGCGGTCAATCGTGTGTAGCTGCTCTAGAGGAGTCCAAAATATAATACAAGGGCCTGAAATGAGTACAATAGGTCCTCTTTAAGGGTTCCCCGCAGTGTCACTATTTAAATTGTTGAGGGTTCATTTACCGAGGAAAGCTACAAATAACCTCATGAATGATGCATCAATTTAAATACATTTACAGATCACATAGATATGCAGATAGATTCATGCCACCAAAGTGTATCTGAGAGTGAATGTTTATAGATAGAGCCTTAACACTAGCACACTTATAGAAACATGTGGTGTATTTACGGTTTCACTTCCCTCTTGATTTCTCTGGTGCTTTCGTATCTTTTGAATTAGTCATGATGAGTCTCTCTGTACATTACGAGCCGCCTATTAAGCCCTCGCTCTGTGGACTAATTCCACATATTGTTCATTTGAATAAGCCAAACCAAGCCCTTCTCTTCCTACAGGCCTATATAGCATTTTTCTTAACATGACCTCTCTACTCTTGTCTTCTCCTCTCCCCTTCTTTCTCCTCAGGCTGACATGCAAGTAGCCAGGCGATTGGCAGTGTCGGCTCTGCCTCAGGTCTACTTGCCTGTGGAAGGAAACAGTCAAGCCCTGGCTCAGCGCCTGCAGCCTGTGCTCATACTGGAACCACATACTGGACTGGTGCACTCCCAGTTTGTCTCTTGTGAGTTGTGCAACTGCAAATGTTTTGTAAAGCAGAAACAGGAACGCCTCCATATGCACATATACAGAACACATGCAAGTGACATCACAGAGGAATTTGAATCATGCTGACTGTGGTGCAACTCAACTATAAAAGATCAAGGGGCTTAATACGATTTTATCGATGAACACGTGGGTTGTTAGTTTTTATGTATTTGCTTTTCTTTTCTTTTCTTTTTTTTTCATCCAAGTCCTCCCAATCACCACAAACCACTGTATATTAATACTCACAGACTTTTCTCACAGCACATTTTTTTCACATTTTTGCAGGAAAATATCAGTGCCACTCCATTTAGCTATTCAAATTCAGTGTCCTAATAATATGTGTCCATTCAGATCTGGCATCAATATGTGTATCAAGTGATCTGATCACAAGTGGACAGCAGTGAGGACGCCTACGCAACTGCTGTCTCCTGCCACATTTTCATTTTTGTGAAGCTGTAGCTTAGCTCACTCTCAACTTGTCCCGGCCCTTCTGTCTCTCTCACACACATATCATCAACAGACATATCAGTCATTCTCGCACTGGCTAAAAACAGCCTCTCATTTGGTTTTCAGGAACAGAAATGAGCAGGGAAGTGAGAACTAGTGGTCGCTTGAGACACGTTTGAAGATGCGTTTTAATGCCAGGTGTGAACTGACATACTCAGAGCTGTTCACTTGTAAATGTTGATCCTAAAGCCATTTCCTTAATCAGACGATAGGAACATCAATGTCCTTTGTCTTGTTCAACATTTCTTTTGAGTCAATATGATTAACAGCACAACAGCGCCCCCCATCAGGCTTTTGATGGTGATGCAGCTTAACTAATAATACAGAGGCATGCTGTAAATGTAATCAACATTATCATCTGTGAATTCTCCAGTAGAACGAAAGTATTTTTTATAGAGGAATCTTTTCCCATTCCTATCACATATTGCCTTATGTCTCATCTATCTCTTTTCTTTTTCCATCTTCCCTTCTTCTTCTTAGATTATTTTTTTTTTCCTGTTACTTCAGTTTTTACATTGCATCTCATCCCCGTTCTCCTGTACATCTGCCTGCCCTCATCTTTATTCCTGGTACTAACCCGTTACTCTCTCCTTCTCTTTGCAGTTCATGGTTTGAGCTCAGTTCCTCTGCAGCAGCAGCAACAGCCTCACCTGTCCTCTCCCTCCAGAAGAGAGGGCGCGGTCAACTTGCCCTCGCACAGACCTGTGGAGCGAACACGCTCAGAGCCACCACCCTACAGCCACTCACCCTTCACTCTGCACAGCAGCCCACACTCACACACTCAGCACCAGCTGCTTCAGCATCTGGTGCCAACCAAGCTGGAGAGGTTCAAGCAGAATTCACACCTGAGCAAGGTGAGAGGAAGCAGGCACAGGCAAAAATATGTCCAACACAAACAGACTAATTAGTTGTAATACAAGTGCTTTTATTATATGTACTTGTTCAACATTTAGCAACTTATAAAGACTGTAAAACCTCTCCCTTATATTAGACAACAAGCAAGTCCATTGAGAAGCCTCGTCTGACACAGATCCCATCGGAGGACATGGACCTGGAGGAGATTGGATCAGGATCTGGTTCGGGGCCAGGGTCCGTGTGCGGCTCAGAAACAGGCTCAGTATGTGAGGATGGCCATCGCAGGAGACAGAGCACGGCGAGCACTGACTCAGTTTATGGCACAGAGTCCACAACTTCCTCACGGGAAAGTTTGATTGAGTCCTCACATCCCCTGAATCAGGTACTAATAAAAATTCACAGATTAATCTTAGCTGAGTTTTATAGAGAGTCTTACTGTTCCTCAAAAGAAATCTTCTTCATGCTGTAATACCTCTTGGAAGAAAAAGTATGTTGACACAGGCTCTCTTCTGATTAATTTAGCTTAATTAATGACCTCAGTACCTAGTCTTTAATGAAAATGTATGACTAATGACATAATGATGATAAAGAAAAGATCAAAACTGTTTTAAATTTGTATCATTTGTATTCCTAGTGTTTATGTACTGCACATGAATTTTGTTGTTTGAGCTATGCTGCTGACAACAGAGGGCGCTGTAGCTTCATTTATCAATATGAAAACATAGAGTTTTAATACTGTGGCTGCATGTTTGGCAGAGCTGCGTTTTCTTTATCAGTTGCTCGTTCTAGACAAGCAGTATTTAAATTGACCAAGTAATGACTACTTGCAGCGTACTGGAGAGAAAAACTGGAGCTGAGAGTCTGTGGAATTTACTGAAGTTGGTCTTTGCCATGTGCTGCTTGTTTCATATGCTCCTACATTCCTTGTTCTCCTCTGGGAACCGCAGAGGCAGGTGATCCTTAGACAAGGTCTCCAGCTGGACCCCATGAGCATGCCTGCCTTAATTTGGCCTCACCAGCCTCTGGTTCGGACCCGGTCCTCCCCAGCCTCCACCTCCCTGCCTCCTCCACATCCACCCAGCAGCATATCTTCTCTTTCACTCTCCAGCCCCACTGCAGATGTCCAGCTACGTTTCACCACCGGTGAGCGGCACGTTTTTGAAAATGTGTAAAAAGAAGGCAGTGAATGTCAATACCTGGTGAGGCGGTTTGATAATGGTTCACCTGCGATTAGATCATGAAAAACTATAGAAGAAGTGTGTGTGTGTGTGTGTGTGTCTAGGTCTGGTTTATGACGCCCAGATGCAGAAGCACCAGTGTACCTGTGGTGACAACAGCCGCCACCCTGAGCATGCTGGGAGGGTCCAGAGCATCTGGTCCAGACTGCTGGAAAGAGGCCTCAGGAACCAGTGTGAGGTATGTTACACATACACACACACACACACACACACACATGCACTTATCCATCACTAATAATTCCTAAAACCAACATGCTGGGATATCCACACATGTACGCACTTACATACACACTACACATACTGGATGCATATCCCCAGAATTTGGGTTATGTTCAATATTATACTTATATATATTATGTGTGTATGTTTGTGTGTGTGTGTGTGTGTGTGTGTAGCGTATTCGCAGCAGGAAGGCCACTCTAGAAGAGCTGCAGTCGGTCCATTCAGAGAAACATGTGCTTCTGTTTGGCACCAACCCTCTCAACCGCCTCAAGCTGGACAACCGCAAGCTGGCTGGTAAAAATCAATGATAATGATAATGATAATGATAATAACAATTATAATGATGAAGGAATTAGTTCATTAATTTGTGATATTATATTGATGACATGAATTATTGTCTGCAGGAATCTTGGCTCAACGGATTTTTGTGATGTTACCATGTGGCGGAGTAGGGGTGAGCTATCTATCTATCTATCCACCCATCCATCCATCCTCCCATCCACCCATCCATCCATCCATCCATCTATCTACATAGATTTTTTTGTAGTTGCAATGACACTTGTGTTTACCTAACTTTAACTGTCTCAACTAAACCCAGACCAGCTGATGTGAGGACCAACTAAAATGTCCACATAATGACGGTTTCAAACTAAAATCTGCCCACACAACCATAGAAAGACAGTTACACACACACGCACATACACACATCACACTCCCCTTTAAAACCAGTCATGTGGGAATCTTTCCACTTATCTAATTGCATTACTGAACAGCAAACATTACACGGCTGATTATGCCTCATTACACAATTAAGCTAATAATGCTACAAATTGCTAATGCTATTGTTTTTGGCTAAGACGACTCTGAACCTCAATCAGAAATCAAAGGCTGCACAAAGGTGAGATGTGATAGAAATTGAAAATAAGAGGGGAAGAAAGAGGGCATGCACAGAGAACGCAGCTTGCAGGGGTGCGTGCCAGTGAAACTGGATTTTATTTAGAGGGAATGGTTCTGGGCAAAACAAGGGAGTGTTGTTGAAAGCAAACAATAAAATGTGAAGGTAGCTAAACAGAGTGTATTTAACAATGGACAATGAGAGAAGGAAAAATTGAGAGGCTAGAAAAGGCCAAAAGGTGTTTTCCCTTGTCATATGACAAAACACAGATAATAATGGCCTCAAGACGCTGGTGAAGTACAAAGAGAGAAGGCAGATAAGTATAAGAGAGGAGAGGCGGTAGGAAAAGAAGAAGGGGGCTGGGTGTCAGTTGATAAGACGACTGATCTGCCTGGATTTCCGGCCCTCGGCTGGTCTGGTGAAGAGGGGTGATTGGAACAAGATGGCAACGTCTGTGATAAAAGAAATTCCTCTGATTTCATTGTTCCACCACAGCACACCACCAGAAATATGAGAGGAACACAAGACAGGTTTTCACTGAGAATAGATGCAACAAACAGAAGGTGGATGTGGAAAAACAAAAGTCTCTCTCTCGCAGTTGTTAGCGTCCACAGAAGTTACACTCAGCTGCTGCACATTTAAACATTTTTATGCCGCACTGTAAGAAAAATTCCCCGTTTGATTTATTATTGCAAAAATATTCATTTCCATATATCAGCAGTTCAACTAAACGAAATGAGATAAACCTGCTGACTGAGAGTTTACACTTTAGACTGTTTGGTAAAAAAAAATCAGCAAACTGGTCTCACTGGATTTCATAAAGTTAAACCAAACAAGGCAATAAGTCTGAAACTGAATATGCAGCAACTTTTCCTTTCAACCTTTCAGCACAGCTCATTTTAACCGCATCTCCAATGAACATCTGGGGCTGACGTTTGAACTGACTTTACTTGTCTCATCACTGTTTCACTGACAGGTAGATGTCGATACAGTCTGGAACGAACTTCACACATCAGCGGCGTCCCGTATCGCTGCGGGATGTGTCACGGACCTGGCGCTGAAAGTCGCACAAGGAGAGCTGAAGGTGTGTGCCTCTCTTAGCATGTATTTAATCATCTCTGACATTGTGTTTTGTCAGTGTGCTTTGTTACTGGTTGTGGGTTAAACACAATAATATACAGTATTCTTTGGTGACTCCCCCGGACGTTTCAGCAGTTGACTGTAATTTAAATGTATTTACAACGGCGTAAACATGTAAACCTTTTTACAGCCGTTTGATTTATGGCGGCAGCAAGGTGTTAAGGCTTTTGCTCTCCTCTCACAGAATGGCTTTGCTGTGGTGAGGCCCCCTGGACACCATGCAACCCACTCCTCCCCTCAGTAAGTACAGCAGCATGCACACACACACACACACACACACACACGTACACACACACACACACACATACCAGGAGCCAGGAGGTCTCAGCAAAGTGTTTCAAAG
>OMNW01008753.1:10003-46128 GCA_900303245.1 Selene dorsalis
TTTTTACACACCCTTGACCTTCAGCCCTTGACCTTTTGACCCCCGGCTCTTTATTAGGCCAAAAAAACAACAACCTAACATTGTTTTACAACCTTGATACTTCATAACTCCCCCTAAGTTTATGCTAACATGACTTTGAATCGACTCCTATGCAGGAATTATGTGTTTTTGACCATATATGGTTAAATGCAAGGTAGTATGTCCTCTTCTGAATCTGTAGTTAGTGTTGACAGTTAAATATTGTGACGTCTTTTGTTGTATTCAAATGTCTTTTTTGCAGTCACAACAGTGCATTATCAAATAATACAAGCTGTTTGTGGCAAAGGGAAGTGTTACAGCTGCATCATCTTTCTACATACTGCAATTCACTGTAGCAGTATCAGAAAAAATGCAACTATATCTTTACCATAGATTTTAAAAGCGTAGTAGGCCTTGAGGTCACGTGGAGCCATCTCACTCAGGACTGAAAACATGTCCAAGAAGTCGTCCAGTGTCATGTTTCCCTCTCCGTCCTCAGAGAAAACCTCAGCGATCCTCTGACGAAATGGGTTGTCCTGCACAGAGGGAACACCACGACTTCTGTTTCAGTCTGACAGCCTTTCAGTGAGCAATTCATTCAGACACTTGTGCTTCCATTTTGTGTTTGTACATGGTTGTAACTCATTATTTCAAGATTGTATGTTTTATTTTAGCCTCTATTTAATGTTGAGTCTTATTCACAGTTTGGAGGGGTGAATGACTAAGTTGGAAAATTTAACCATGACGCTCTCACTCTCCCTTTCTAAGGACATACCAGTGACCAGCGTGTCAACACACCTGCTTACCCTCCTGTCTTTGTGTAAAGAGCCATATAATTGACCCATTTCCAAAAAGTGTATCCTCAGGGTACCACCTGCATTCTTCAAGTTCAAAGGAGTCGGATGACACATAACCTTTCGAAGAATTCTGTCGATTAGCTGGCCATTAATTATGGATTGGGAACACAGGGGGAGCGAGGGTCTGCGGGGTGTGTGCGGACCAGTGGGTCTACCTTCAGCTCTGGCATGCTGCCAATCAGCTCGTATGGTAACTTCACATCTGGGTGGTTGGTGTAGTCAAGGGGAACGAGCTGCGGTGCCAAATCCCGATAGCGGTAGAAGAGTCTGGGAAAGGTTTAAAAAATTTACTTTCAATATTGAATTACAAGATATCTTCTATATTATGTAGTTGACTATTTCTTTTTTTAAAAAAAGGGGGAAGTGGTGATAATGACAAGCTAAACCACAAAACTCTGGTTTAACACTGTTCTGCTGCAGCTTCTGTTTGCTCACAACACTGAGGACATTGACAAATGTGTTACGTTTCCAAACAGAAAAGTTCTTAAGTGTTCTCTAATAACAAGATTTGAAATCCCATGTGATCCCAGTGGCAGCCTGCCCCACAGTAAGACAGGTCTCTTGATACAGTAGTTTAGAGTTACAGTGTAGTATTGTGCAGAACAGAAAAAAAACCCATTGAGCTGTGTCATGTGTGTTACACCGGCAGTGACTCAGAGATAATATGATTGAACTGTTTTGGTGTAAACATAATAGTTGCATGCTCACCTGAGGATTTCTTTTCTTGTAAAGTATGTACAGTCCTGCGAATACAAACAGATCATGGCAGGAACGTGCAAAGAACATTATGTAGATGTTCCTGTGTAGCGCGGTGCTAAATCATCTGTGTGATGCAGTGGAGGGAGAAGCACTTTAGAAATACTCCAGCATGATAAACTAAAACTAGGTCAGCACAGAAAGTTTAACTGACAAAATGTATCATGTTCATTATTACCATTACATCAATGCATCATGTTCTCGGAGCCAATCATATATAAAATAATCTTCTATAAAAGTGAGATAGCTGAGTAAAAAAAACATGCTGAAAGTAGATACGTATATAAATAATAAATTAAATCATATTATACTTCAGTTCAGTGCTGCTTTGGGCAAACAAAGGAGAGTAAATATTAACAATTACTTTCCACTGTTACAATAAGCAAACAGATTACATCTTAAGCAAATGAACATGTAACAAGCTAAATATGAAAGCAACAAGGGCCATCACAGGAGTTCAGCTTTTGACCTGGTTCATCAATCATCACCCTGAAGGATGCACCACATGTCCTCTTGGTTCATAAACAAACAAGCCAAGGTCTTGTCCTTCGTGTATTCAACCCTGTTTACAGATGCCAGTCGTTTTGTATTGGAGCGAGGATAAAAGTCTCATTCAGATATAAAAAGGACTGACACCCACCTGATAGGCATCTAGCTGCTGTGCTGTAAAGATGGTCTGTTTATTCCCCATGTCTGAGCACGCAGGTCCATCGCTGCTCCAGCATCAACTGCTTTTAGGGTGTGTGGCTATGTCAGATATGAAATACTGGGACAAAAGGAAGCCAGAGCCAAAGAGGAGATCAGGTGTCGGGCTGCCACGGGGCCCTTTGGTCCCCTTTATAATGGCAGCATTTCATCGTTTTCTTCATTGTGAATAGCAGCCCCTCTGACAATGAGCAAGGGCTGTCGTCCAGCATCATGCCAAGTGGTATCAACCCCCTTTAGTGCCACTCCATGGCCAACGCCTCAGTCTGCGCTCAGGTTACACTGTTTAGAGACAGAGGTTTTGTAGTGAACAAATAGAGTTTTTGATGGGAGAAAAGGTTCATTTTATACAAGAGAAATCAAGTAATTAGATATGTACTAATAAAAATAAATAAAAATGTTTTGCCTTAGGAAGGGTATTACACCTCACATACAACTGAATTTGAAAATGTATTCACTTTGCACAAGAACCAGGACTTAAGGTGCTAAATTACCCTTTATCCCTCTATTATAATTAATAATAGCAGATACCCAGCAGCACACACACACACACACACACACACACACACACCCCTTTATCTTGTACAAAAAAGTCAGAGAAGACCTAAGGCTGTATAATCAGTGGTTTAAGTAACACAAAGAAAGTTTTTTTGCTGCTAAATGTTCAAGCTAATGATTCATAATTCATAACGCCTCACAAAATTTCAAATATTATGAAAGTTAAATGGGTTTGTTTTGACAGTGAATTGTGCAGGGAGTTTCAGTCAGCACCTGTAGAAGACACATGTCTTTAACACAGGCCACAAATCAAGCATGACATTATTTTAAAGCTGGGAAACACTGCTTTGTGCTTTGTGCTCTGCTGCTATTCCACCAGCGCCTCCTCTTCCTGCCACCTCCACCCGCTCTGCTCCCTCTCTGTTTGCTTGCTTCCTGCCTCAAGGGTTTAATATACCCTGAATTAATTTTCTTACCAGGATGTCCTGACATATTTCTGCTTTGTCAAATAAGAATACTGGCATACACCCAGTATCCTGTGCATGATGTAGTCGCTGAGTAAAATACATATGGAACACAACAATATGACAGATATATCTTATTAGGGTGATATATATGCAAAAACCTTTCATAGCCTGTGGGATGGGGACGGACAGCCACTTGGTTAAACAAAGAGTATTATTTTTGAACTTAACACAGAGACTGGTTCAGGTGGTGAGAGGTAAGTATTTGGGACTTTTCAGCTCTTTAAAAGGTTTGAAGGTTTCATTTACTGGAGTTCACAGCAAATCAAGATTTTAAATCATTATTTTTCCATTCTTATTTTTCCGAAATGTTGTTGTTGTATCTTCTGTTTAAAATATGTTGAACTCTTTTATCTTTCCCGTCATGAACAGCTACTGGATGTTTTGTAATATGATGTAAACAACCTCTGCTTTCCTTCTTGTCTTTCTTTCAGCAGTCTGTCAGAGAGATGCCTCTAAGGTTCAAATTTGGCACTGGAGGCAGTGCAGGTATCCACACCACCCAGACACATGCTAGGACCTCTGGGGCCACAAGTTTGTCAAAGTGTAAATGTAACGTCAAGGCTCTTCTGTGGAGAAATGCTTTCGTGCTTCTCACTGTGGCTGCTATCATCATCGGTAAGTAAATTTGTTCAATATTGTCGGCTGAAATTTAACTGAATTTTTGTGGGTGTGTCATTGTCAAATCATCAAGCCAGTTAATGTCCCCTCACTGTCCGTCAGCATCGATGCTGACTTTGCTTAAGGAAATTACCCACACTTCATAGCGATATGAAGTCTATACAGGAGATGTCGGAAGCGTGGGAACAGATCCGGTCCCTGTTCTGGTCCCGGTCCCGGTTCTGGTCGCGGTTCCAGTCCCGGTCCCGATCCCGATCCCGGTCCCGGTTCCGGTCACGGTCCCGGTCCCGATCCCGGTCCCGATCCCGGTTCCGGTCCCGGTCCCGTTCCCGATCCCGGTCCCGGTTCTGCTCGCGGTTCCGGTCCCGATCCCGGTTCCGGTTCCGGTCCCGGTCCCGGTTCTGGTCGCGGACCAGAAACCGCGATTCTGGTTTCGGAATCCGGACGCTAACGCCTGGGTTCCGGTATGGTCCTAGTTCTGGTTCTGGCGGACCCTTTCAGATCACATCCAGCTGACATTGTTGAAGTCAGTCAGGGTTCAGAGGCTCGTACACGTGAAGTGTGCGAGTGTCCCATTGTCACATCATGAAGTCAGCTTGCGTCCCCGCGGGTTCGATTCCAGCCGGTAGATGGTCAGTACGTCACTGTCTGCGACCTGTTCACGCATTCAGAGCATTCGTGCACATTTGTGGATCACGTGCTTGCAGCGCTGCCGAAAACCCAGAGTTTGGCTGAAATGTCGCTAATTCAAGAGCGGTGGTGTGGATGGACCGAACAGAGTGATCTGGTAACTAACTAATGTTCGGCGAGTTGTATCACTAATCAGCTGAGAAAATGTCACATGTGGCGTGTGAGCGTGTGAACTTATTGAAATGTGTCTGAGACTTGAGAGCCTTGTTCATATATCATTGCCGGTCTACATTAGCATTAGCTTATTTGGCTAGCATCATGGTAGCACCGTTTCATGTATCATTGCCGGTCTACATTAACATTTGCTTGACAAGCGATCATCAGTATCAGTTGTGTCATGGCAGCTTTCTCGGCTCTGACACAAGGACAGCAATCACAACTGGCCGAAGAAACAGCGATGAGGACCAGACACTTCAAGTGTGCACTCATTTCATAACATACTGTTAAGTTACCCATGTGTTTGTCTGTGTTTACCCATCGGTCACCTGCTGTGAGTATATGCAGTCATGATATTTCTGTGTTTGAAGAAGTTGAATGATGTGAACAGAAATGGTTTTAGAGGAAAATAGTTTTTATATTGGTTGACTGGTTGCAGTTAACAGTGGTTTGTCTTGTAGCAGGGGTCACTAGTATAAAGCCAGTGCAGTACAGCTTAGTGGATGGCATCAGGAGTGTGACAGCTTTAGTCTGGGGACAGTGTTTTGAATTTTTGTTTCCATGCCATAAGGCTCCTCATATGTTGGGTCCATGCCCCCTTCTTCTAACTCTGGGTCAAATTTTACAATTGAAAACAAATCATGTCATGCAATAGTTTATGAATGATCAGTTAAATTTGCACCCCCTCTTTTTTTGACATGCTCACCTGTGTATGTAATTCTTTCAGGTCTCATTCTGGGTTTTGTGCTGCGATCCGCTAATATGACAGAGAGGCAAATCATTTACTTCACTTTTCCTGGAGAGCTGCTGATAAGGATGCTGGAGATGTTGGTGCTTCCTCTCATCATCTCCAGTCTGATCGCAGGTTAGTTCCCAACTTCACAACAAAACTACCATAGCAGGTTGCCAGATATTACATTTAAATTGCCCCTTGTGTAGCACTGAAGCCGTAATCATCAACTGTAAAGTGACATACACAAGCATGAGTGCTCACAGTGGTTATGCCTGACTGTGCCCAGATCCTAAAATATTGTAACCTCCTATATAGACTCCTATATTATATATATGGTATATATATATTAGGTCTTATATTATGATGTATATTACTGGTTTTCAGTTTTCACTTTGCTGAATACTCTATATATACAGACTCCGCCTTCTACATCCCATTCACTCTCACTCGCACTAAAATGTTTGGACAGTGGTCCACTGGTGACATGCATTTTATCATTTTAAATACCAAAACTATTCTTGCTATGTAACATCTGACACTGTTTTGCATGGGAAGATATTTTCCTTCTATTCACTTTTTAGATCGACTATCTTCAAAAATGTCGAGCAGGCACATGCAGTTAAGAACATAGAGAACATTATCCTCATTTACTGGAGAGTTGCATTGATATGTTATGACTTATTTTAATTTCAGGGACGTCGTCTGTGGACAGGAAGGCTTATAAGAAAATGGGTCTCTATGCTGTTTGCTATTACGTAACAACCACCATCATGGCTGTGTTAACTGGCATCCTCTTAGTTGTTTTTATCCATCCAGGGAAATCTACCAAGCACACCTCAGCGTCCCCTGGTGGCCAGGTGGATGTTGTGCAAACTCTTGATGCCTTTCTGGATCTGATCAGGTATGCATTAAAAAGCACTGTCAGATGTCATTTATACAGCCCAAGCTAATCTGTGCTTTTTCTTTCTATTTGTTTTGCAGAAACATGTTTCCTCCAAACATAATAACAGCTTGTTTTATGAGGGTGAGCTCTGCAGTGAATATATATATTTTTTCTGTATAATCTGTTTTTCACTATGCTGCTTGTCAACAATGATCATTTTCTTCTGTCCTTTTTATTCAGTATAAAACTGTTTATTCAGGTGGCACAAGTCAAGGAATTGTCAATCTGACTCAAACAAGTGAGTTCAACAATATTTAACTTTTGTCTTCCTATTCATGCATGGTTATTGGCTGCTGTCATGATGTGTAACGGCATTACTTGAATCCTTTCAGATAACACAGTACCAATGCCGGGCACCGTAGAAGGAGTCAATATTATAGGTTTATCGGTCTTCTCCATATCCTTTGGCCTCAAACTGGGCCTAATGGAGAATGACGGAAAACACCTGAGGGATGTTTTTGACAACTTTAATAAAGCCATCATGAATTTGATGAGTTTAGTCATCTGGTAAGTATAGTATGAACATTAGGATTATAACAACTCATCTTAAAGTTTGGCATTTACTGTCCTGAAGCCACCCCCTCACTGATTTGCATCATGATCGAAATTACACTGGGGAACACAATTTTTGTTGAGTTAGGTCTGACAACTGTTTTTATCTCATTTTTGGGTGTGGAATCCAAAACTGATCTCAGTTTTTCTCTATCACGTCAAGTTTTTGAACTTAAGGATCCCCGTTTTCTTAAAAAAATATGAAAAATACAATACAAATATTGACATACAATGAAATATGAAAGAAACAGGCATGACTGCAATGTTTATTTAACGCTATTATGTTTTTACATATGGCTACTGTAATTAATCAGCTGGCAAGTCTTACTACAGCTAATCAGTGGAATTTTGATTATCTGGAGGGTAAGCTGTGGAGAAAAAACTTGATGTGCTAGAAAAAAAACTGACTGCAGTTTTGGAATCAGCATGCCAATTTTAGTTTTAATCAGCATAAAAATCTGAAACTCAACAGAAATTTTTTTTCAAATTGTTGCCCAGTGTTATATACGTACTGTCGCTCCCTACAGTCAACCCTTTTGATAATACATCCTCTTCTCTGTATCTCAACTCTCTGACAGGTATTCTCCCGTAGGAATCCTATTCTTGGTTGCAGAACAGATTCTGAAGCTGACAGACATCAGCCTTGTGGGACGCCAACTTGCCATGTATATTCTCACTGTAATGACCGGCCTGGCAATCCACAGCTTTGTCACTCTGCCCCTCATCTATTTGATTTTCACACAGAAGAATCCATTCAAGTTTATAGTTGGTCTCTTCAAACCTCTCACCACCGCCTTTGGGACTTCATCCAGGTAGGTTGGAAAAGATGGGTCTGGCCTGAAAGAACAGCAAACATAAGAGGCTGCTGAAGTTTGAATAATGACATAACCATTGAAATGTGTTGTACAGTTCAGACCTGTTTTATTTTATTTTTTTTCCTCAGTTCTGCAACTCTACCAATCACCATCCGCTGTCTGGAGGAGACTCTCAAAATGGACAGCAGGGTGACTCGCTTCATGGTGCCTGTTGGGTCCACTGTGACAATGGATGGTACAGCATTGTACGAGGCAGTGGCTTCCATATTTATATCCCAGGTTTATGATGTGGAACTTGATGTGGGTCAGCTCATCATTGTCAGGTATGATCAAATGCATGTTTTATCACTGCAGTAATTTTAAAAATGAAAGTTTGAGGAAAGACTTCTTACCATTATGTTCAAAACGGCCATGTGTAATTTTTGAGATTTTTAAAAAATATCTGTAAATTGCACAAAACTGACCTAAGCAAAGTGGTGAGGACAGGTTGCATTTAAAACTAAGCTGTACCTATATTATCTAATATGACCCAGTCAGGATTCAAAACACTGCAAACAACAGCAATAATAGAAAATGTGATAATAATTAATAGGATGGTCATTTATTTTTAAAGGTTTAAAGGTATTTTTACTTATCGATGATTAGAACATTGTTAAATCACTGATTGTGAATTGGTGTGTTTGTATGTTTTCTCTGCCGTAGTTGGGTAAATCCCCAGTCTTTAGGAATTACTTACTTTTAAATTAATTAATTGATTGATCAACAACTGATCAGTTTTGCTTGTTGTTTATGAAATTGCAGTTTAACTGCCACAGTTGCAGCTATCGGGGCTACAGGTATCCCACAGGGTGGCTTCGTCTCCATGACGATTGTGTTGACATCAGTTGGACTGCCCCCTGAGGGAATTTCATATATTATTGCAGTTGACTGGATGTTGTAAGTATGTGTCTTTCTGTTGTGTGAGACATAACCTGTCATGTTAATTCGACTAAAATGCACAGCTGGTTAAATAGGACATTGCCAACATTTGAAACACATTAGTCTTCCTTAACATGTGGTTGTGGTAAAGTAATGCTCATGAGCTCCTGAACTCAGAACTTCCTGTGTGCTTGTGGACAGGGATCGTTTCAGGACGACCAGCAACGTACTGGCTGACTGTATCGGTGTGGGCGTAGTGCAGCATCTCTCCAGACATGAGCTGCAGAGTCCTGCAGAAGAAATTTTGGCAGAAGAAACCTCCTAACTGTGAGAAAAACCCAAGACGCAACCTCACCCTGTGTTCTCCCTGCAGCACGTTCTAGTTTTTAAGTTACAAAAAATATGTTGCTCAAACCTTTATCATGCACCACTTCTAATGTACAAGGACAAACAATTGTATATAGATTTTAAATTTTTTTTGTGATTTAGCTGAGTTCTTCATTAAAGATATAATTTTATATATATAAATATCAAACGTATTTATGTATTATTACTAACAAGGAACTTATACAATCAAAATCTGCAATTACACTGTCACCATCGACAACACTTCATCCTAGTTATCAAAAAGATCTTTTGGTAATAATCTGTAAAGTTTTGAGTGAAAGCAGCTAACAAAATAAATTCACACTGAAATCTTTTGTTTACACCATTTATTCTGACTGTATCATCATTCACAACAGAAAACATAAAATATACACATTTACACCTTTCACAGGATGTCTCTTCCATCACTGCCATATATTATAATTTATGCATATTTACATATATTACAACGTGAGACTTGGCACATTACTCATTAGGTGCAATTGAGTTCCAAGGGGCAGCTGGCTGTCTGTGTCCCCAAACCCAATTTACCTTGTGTTTTCTAATGAATGCCTGTGCAGCCCACTACTGCTGACATCTTGATGTCAGTGGCAGCCACAGCTTCCAGCCACCATGTCATTATACTGTTTCAGCACCACATTCTCATCGTCATCAAAGTAGAGCAAGTTGATGGAGAAGAGTTTGTCTGGGACACAGCACGGCGTCTCGATGCCTTTGATCAACTTCAGGGCGTTGATGATGGACTGGACGGTAGCGTGGTTGGTCGGCCTCATGTTCTGACCCAGAGGGAAGGGGCAGGAGCCTTTGCAGTGGTAAGCGTTGTAACCCCTGGGAGAGACGATCCAGCCCGACCAGCCGATCTCCTCGAAGTCGACGTAGAGAGGCAGGCGTTGGCAGGGCATAGACCCACCCTCCTCCTCGCTGTAGTCCAAGGAACGTGCACTGCGGGAGGGTGGACCTGACATGGGGGCGTGGGGCAGGCTGGAAGTGGCTGCAGTATCGTTTGGATCTGGTGGTGGAAGGGAGAGGTGTTTGTTAGACATCACTGCTTTTTTGTTGCATATTTGGTGCAAAATCGAACTATAAAGTGGGTATAAAACAACATTTTTATAAAGATTGTAACTCAAGACACAGATTTACAACGGATGAAACAATTGGAAGTGGACATCAACACTCAAATTATTCTGGATCAAATCAAAAACAGTGATAAGAGGAGATTGGTGGGCCCTTTCCCCCTAGGCATCATGATTCGTCTCTACACCCCTGTTCATCAGAATTAGGCCACAGAAATGCCTGCAGTGTATATTTTGGAGTATAAGCTGATTGATCAAAGGACTGTCAAGACTCACCTGTGCTCTCCAGAGTAGTAGAGCGCCGGCCATCATCAGTGAAGAGGACCAACATGGGCTGCTTGCTCTGGTGGTGGTTACGTCCTGAAGCAAAGCGGATCAGCTTCATATCCATGGGGCCTCCTCCCAGAGTCCGGACCACCACGTGGAGCCCCAGGTTGCTGCCTTCATCCACCATCCAGGAGCGAACCTTAGGTAAGAAGTTCACGTGAGTCAGGTACAAACACAGAATTGACTCCATGCTGTGTAGTATTTACTTCCAATATAGTCAATGCAGGATTTAAAGAAAAAGAGGAAGATACTCACTGCTTGTGTGATGGTGAACACCTCCCAACCAGTAGAGTGGACTGGGATGAGTCGAGAAGACAGCAGCTTCTTCTCCTGTGTGTTGTTGCTTCTGGTGGTGTCGAGCAGCTGATAAACACTGACCTGAATGGGAACAGAGGCCAATGTTAGAAACGTTCAAACTAGAGGTGCATTCCCGTGTAATTCACTTTAAGATGTCACCATAGAGATGTGATGATTTGTCTTGGTTTACATACTTGGCAGAAGTGATGCCTGTTGAAGGTCAGAGCAGCCTGAGGTCGCAGCTTGAACAGATGCAGCTCTGCAGTCAGAATCTTCTCGCTTCTTGCGACCGTGGACAGATTGAACCTGAACTCCACCTGCTCACTTCGCACTGCAAGAAAAATTATACCATTAGAGACCCTCCCAAAAACACACCTTTAGTTTTAGCTGCTGCGGAAGCCGGCTGCAGACGCATGCATGCAGAAATCACATCTTACATTTGTCAAAGAAACTGCGCACAGTATTCCCCTCCAGAAGGTACGGGTCCTTGGTCACTCCATCCACATCTGCAACCGTGTTGTACAGGTCAAGCATGTACTGAGGTGGCTGCTTGTGTCCATGGATTGCAGGGGGGTCCTCCATCCCAAAAACCTCCAGAAGTCTCTTGATGGCAGCGGAGCGGACCTCCTGCGACTCGTTCTCCGCGGCGAAGTGATTCTCTAGGTAGTTGAGCGAAGGCCGCGCAGCCACCGCGCACAGTAACGTGGCACAGCTGAGCAGGAACACCAACATCTCTGCAGCGGGGGTAGATTCCTTGTGCTTCGCTGTCCTCGACCCTCACGACCAGCCGGCAACTTGGAGTTGGAGTGACTGCAGGATCCTGGAAACGACCACTTTTTATATCAAAAGCCCCCGTTCACTCTTCAGTGCCCCCAAAGCCTTGACAAACAGCAGTAAAGATGCTATTTGGTCGCAAATGTAAATCACCAATCAGCGAATGTAAAGGGAGACTAATGGCGGTGTTAACAAGGTGTGAACCCGATTGTAGATTTTATTCAAGCCCATTGTCTCCACGTCTGGCAATAAAGGCTCAAATAAACTAAATTCGGCCTTTGAAACACCTCGGTACTTAAAGACCAGCGAGTATGTTGTTGTTGTTGAACATATATATTTTTATCTGATATACAACTTTATAGTTAGATGAATGTGGAATATGAACCGAATAAGCTCGGCGCTGATCTCCTTGGGAAGAGCCCTCGCCATGGGAGGTTAACTGCGCCTAAATGAATCCATTAAGTTAGAATAATGGGCACAGTGTCTTAGGTGGAAACCAATTATTTCGACAAAGAAGCTGGTGTCGCTGCCTACACGTCCTGGGATTTACATAACTGCTTATCCAGCTGCTGCTGGATAATCACCGAATTTGCAGGGTTTTTTTTTAAAGGATTCCAACATTGTCTCTCCATGTGGTGTTCAAGAGCTTTCTGTGACTTCACCCATCAACTTCGATATGTCTTTCCCCACGACCAGATGATTTTATCCACATAATCTGCAAATGTTTGACATAAGTCGTTCTGATTATAGTTAATCATGTGAGTTTCTTGGTTATTCACGTAGTGTACACGGGTTCACCGTTTGTCCTTCATCACTCTAGACACAGAAATGTTTATATTCTATGCTGCACCTATATTTTATATTTAAACCCACATACTCATTAAGTGTAAAACTAAACTTTATATTACTGTTTGAAAGTGGTTATTTTTTTCCCCAAAGCCAACTCTGTCCTCTGAAAATGCGCACTGTGCCATTTGGTGCCTTTGATCTTTACGCACAATTTACGCACGAGCAAAAGACAAATTGAGAGAGATAAAACAGTCCCCCCCTCTACTGTAATAAACATTTAAGAGATCAAAGTTTTTTTTTCATGGCAGCTTACTTGCAAGCCATAAAACGTCTTCTCTTTGGATGAAACACAAAACTGTCACAGAAAAGTGTTGTTTCACACTTTGATATCAAAATACGGAGCTATTAACGACTTGCACGTGTGTTTTTTCAAAGGGACTTTTGAAACGTTGGTTCGCCTTTCATGTGCTTCTTCAAAGTTGTGTTCTGCCCGTTTGACCCAGATATTTATTCTAATTAGGGTCAGATTTCACCGATTCAAACTTGTGCACTTCTGCTCTTAAACAAGAGGTGTCTGTATTTTTTATTTAACTTAACACTAATTACTTTCATATTTAAAAACAAATTTTGGGCCACACACATCATCAGCATTGCTGTTCGTGTCGTCTGTGTTCTTGGTGATGAAGACTACCTGTGAAGTCTTTCCACCATATCCCATGATTCATTTGCAGTTTGGATAAAATGTGTTGCAGAGTGGTCCAATGACAAGCCAGACGATATGGTATTAAAGATGTGGTATTAAATTTATTTACAAAATTATCATTTTTACATATATTACATATAATACAATAATACTTTAGGGTAAAAAAAAAAGTCTTCCAGCCACCCCCACGGGCCTTGGAGGTTGTTTTCCAGTGGGAGGCGCAGTGTTCAGTTCTGGCAAAAACAGGAAGTAATGGAGAGGACAGTGCGGAGCTGCCCATGCTGGTTGATGAAGCTGTGGTTTTCGTAGCTTTGAGGGATACAGGAGCTGGACTGTCTCTCAGCCCACAAGTGGCAAACTGCAGGATCAGTTGGACTCCTGTGGCAGAAGATCAGAAAATGTAGGAAGATTAAAATCATTTGGTTCAGTCTGTCAAATGTGCTGTGTTTACAGTCCTGATAGCTGTACTGTCTGAATCACTGTTAGTGTGCAACAGGTTTCTGGGTTCCTTTTGTGATCGTGCCATGTTCAGTGAAATTGTGGATGACTCTTTGTATGAAAGCAGGATTTGATCAGACAGAAGTTCATGCTGATAAACATGTGTTATCACTGTACACAAGAGATTTAAATGGCAAAATGAATCTCATTTAGAAATGCATAAGTTTAATTAATTAATCAAAGTTGTATACAGACAGTGGATTTCTTATTCTACACAGTTATGCTGTTGATGTTTGCCACAGTGGTGTAGGAATCACACTCAAATGACCACCATGCTGAGGGTGTCAGAGTTCACAGGCACTTGTAATGAGGAGGTGTGTGTGTGGGTGTAGCAGTTGTGGTTCATACGTACCTGAGAAGGCATCGGTTTCCTGTAGTGCAGCCTCCCAAACATCTGCCCACATCTATTTCCTGTGGGAAATTAGCAACACAGAGAGAAGGCAATGAGCTCACAGCTGGTCACAAATATTGACCCACTTGAGCCAGGGACCAGCTGCTGTTTAGCATGTTAACTGCTTTGATTCAACACCTGCGGGGGCCATTTGTGTTTGCACTCTGCTCACACCTTTGGTGCTGAAACACAACAAGTCTGGGGCTAAGAATTCAACTCCAAAATCCCTTGATCAGCCCTCTCATTTAAGGAAATGAAAATCACATCACATATAATTAGTTGTGTGGTAATGAGAGTGTAGTTGTGTAGAAAAGTCCTTTAAAATGAGAATTTACTGAACGGCCTAGTGCAACATATGCAGAGCCCGAGGAAGTGTTCTTCTTTACTCTATACTACAACCGCCTGAGGGGTTTAGATCTATGCATCCTATTTTCCCTTCTCCCTGCACCTTGGGAGTAGGTGAAGTGGCAGAAATCCCTGCTCTGTTTATATTCAAATAAGGCCCATCAGTCTGTCATGTGTATTGTTTGCGGGTTGTGCATGAATAAGCATACAAAACATCCTGAAGTCCTTCACACCAGGGTGTGCGGTGCCAGCCACTGGCCAGTGCTTGATTAAGTGTTGTCCTCCACACATGTCTGATGAATAAAGATACTTCATTACTGTCTGGCACCAAGCTAGGCCCCCGTTTCCTCTCAACTTGATTACAAAAGAGAGTGTGAAAGTGGCATCACAAATGAATCACTGTCTAGTGAACATAGATAGAGGAGTCTGTGTTTCACTGCTTGTTTACTGAGTTTACTTTACTTACTTTGAGCCTCTCCTCTTTGATCCCACCTGCATGGTGGACTGTTTCGTAGTAATACTCCACATATGGGACCCTGTAGCAGCTCTCCTTCAGCTCACAGGCCGCCACCGTCTGGATCAGGTCCACTTTGTTGGGGGTTTCCACCAAGGCCGAGTCAAACTTAGTGGGGACGCAGGAGAATCCCTCTGAAAATGACGAGTAAAGGAAATATTAGATTTATATGAGCAGGAGGAACCGCTCAGTTATAATCGGTGATCCAAGTTTAAACATCAAATTATGGTGAAACATGTACTCAAATTTCAGGTTATTCCCATATTAATTGACAGGTCTACAAGACAACAAGTAACAGCTTGCCCTTTTTTCTGCTACCTTTTAAAGTTTTCATCTTATATACCCTTCAATTATAGTTGTAGATTTTGCTTATTTTTCCAAATCATGAGAGCTTCACCTTTTTTAGTATGGCCTCTTTGGACCGTGAAGTGCAGTGTATATTACTATACCTTTGATACTGTATATAATGTTTAAATATTCCGGTCAAATCTAAAAAATAATGCACTTAGAGGCATTTTATTGTGGCCTTGCATGCTGACTTTAATATTGGTTTTAATTAGACACACCAAACGTAAATGCTAAACTGTATAGGCTCAGTGCATGTATTGTCTATCCTATTTTAGCCTGTACAGTTTAATCCTCTTTTTCAGTTTAATCAAGTCCAGTTCAGATATTTTGCCTGTCTTGTGTCACGTTTTACCTCATTTGGTATCTTACGTGAGAAACAAAAATATTCTATTTCTGTTTGTTGAACCTCTTCCTGCGTCTGTTTATTGTTGTTTTAAGCAGGTAAATCCTCCACTCACACGCGCACACACACCTGGAGAGCCCTTGGACCGGGAGCATCCTCCCACGTCGATGACAGTCTCGTACGGCGTCTCGGAGTAATACGTCCTCAGCGCGGGGACTCGGATGCACTGCGTCAGCTTGATCTCGCAGTGGCACTCCTCGATCACCTCCACCTCCCGGGGTCCGTCCAGCAGGAGCAGCCGGTCCACTCGCATCCCGGTCGGCTCGCACACCTGGTTCATGCCGCAGGAGGAGAGCTGGCTCAGCGACTCCGGGCTCTCTGGTGCTGCAGGTCCCCGAGTCCTCACCTTTTCACAGGCGAGTCAGACATGTTAAAACGTGTTTCTGGGCCCTTCAACGGTCCATATAGTTCAGTCTAAACATGCCATTTCTGATTGATGCTTAACTCCAAAATGCCTTTACAGCATTAATGACCATGCAAAACATTAGTCTTAGGCCTTTATATTTTAGTAGCATATGTACAAAATTACACTCCCACTGATACTGAGTTAAAATAATGTCTTTAAACATTTTCACGGTGACTTATTTTATGTCAGGACCTCAGTTTTCACTGATAAACTCAACGTTACAGCGCGCCCTAGTGGCGGTATTGGGAATCGTCACTCACTTGTTTGCTCCTGAGAAATTCCAGCATTGAGGCGTGTTTGAAGTCTTCCTGCTGCTTCACTGCTTCATGTGATGGTCTGGATGTTGCCCCACAGTGCGACCTGCACATCCCCACGTCCACACTGACAGGACTTCCAGAGATGTCTGAGGACACACAGAAACAAAACAGATTTGACTTCAGCCAGCAATAACAGGCAAAACCCGGTAATTCCCACAAGCCTGAACACATCGTCTTCGGTTGTGATTTTTTTCAAATTCCTGAACAATTCAGGGATAAAATATGTGAAGCCATCATGACTTGGTTTCTACAAAAGATACAGAGACAAACACGTTGGTACAGTACATGCACTGAGGGAGGATTAAAGAACGTTACCTTGTCCAATGTACACAAAGTGGCTCTGTCTCTTGCAGCACACTCTCTGTGTGAACAGGTTTCTGTGATCAGTGTGTTTTCCCATCACTCCAGTCACTACAAAAATAACACGCAATCAAACATTAGTGGCTTAAAAAATTGAGCTATATCACTTAATTCATAGTTTAAAAACCCTCCCCACAACATAAATCATTTAAATTACAATAACAATTCCAGGAATCAGTTTATATAACACAAGACTGTGTTCATCTGGAAATATTCATTTTGTACTTGTAGGGAAAAGAAAAACAGAAATTAGTTGATTTGTGCCCACTGTTGTGCAACACATGTGACCACAAGACTCACATCTTCCAGCATCACACCCTGTCCTACCATTCACGTTTACTAGCCATATAACAGTGGATTAGCAAGTATATTTGAGCAAACTGGTGTCAGTCCAGTGAGTTGTTGGCATCTTCTGTAATGTCCCAGCAGCAGTAGCAGAGTAGAGCAAAGCAAACAGTACTTACAGGTCAGGTGGAGGGCACACAGGAGAAGAAGCAGCGGCCGGGGGACATCCATGGCTTTAATCCGTATCTGTTCCTGCAGCTGCCAGATCCTGAGTGTCCTTGTGCTCAGAGATGCCTCTGATATTTATATGCGACCAAGCTTCAACCCCAAATGTCGCCCAAAAACAAGGTCTCAGAGTGGTGTGGAGCCAGGAAAAAAGTGAGAGCTAATCAAATTTCCATGCTGAATGCCTTGTGGGATGGTGTTCTTACAAGCTGGGGCCACTTCAAAGGAAATCTCTACAGCTTTTCTGTTTCTGCTGCGAGAGGACCCAGTGGCTCGAGTGTGTTGACCGGGCCTGAGCTCACTCTAATGAAGTGCTTAAGTAGCCTTGAGCCATTAAAGTGTCGCTCATTCAAAGGCATTAATCATCTTTTATCTCAGGGGGAAGGTGTTTAGCACCTCTGACTTAAAACAAAACCTGGCCCAAACACATAAACAGGATCAGCGTGGGGGCCTGAGCCTCCCCTGCAGAAAACTCCAGCACCTTTGTGTTTATTCAACATGACGCCAAATGGCCAGACCTCTCAGCACTACTCTTCAAATCTCAAGCTTCTTCTTCTCCCTAGAGAAAGTGGAAAGATTGAGAACAGGAATAAGCATGCTGTTTATTAAACTGGTTTCCAGACATGCAGGGTTATGACATTTATTCTGATCAATTGGAAACACAGTATACTGGGATAAAGGACAAGAAGACACCAAATGTTTTTCAGTTATAAAAAAAGAGGCAACCTATAGATACTTCATTTAGTTATTTGTCACATGATATATCGTGTTTTGTTTTAATCACTGGAGATAAGTTGATAACTTTGGTGGCCTTTTAAAAAAAAAGATTTCCCATTCATATCTTAATAAGGTGTTAGTCCGTCTTTGAAGTGTTGATGTGATCCCCTCATTTTCTCCGGGATCAACGGATCATCGTTCAGAGAGCCGTCAACACTCAGACACCTTGATTAAGGTGATGCCTGCAGCAGTTTCTATTGTTGATTCCTTTCATTAAGTGACAACAAATCTTATTGAAACTCTGTCATAATCCTGGTTAAACCCAGATTCAGTCGTAGTAATTACTTGATTTAATTATGTAGATCCTATGTTGCCAAAAGACTTTAAGCACTGGATAAAGTTTCTTCAGTATTTGGTCCATCTGTATTTAAGAAGTCATCAGGGCTCACGGACTGAGACACAGAAACAAATCAACTCTGAGTTTGGTAAGACTTAAAACTAAAATGATGTTAAAAATTATTTGTAAAGTCATAAATAAATCATTCAAGTCACACGACCTTCCTTTACAGATAAAGGTTTCCCAGGTGTCGGCCTTCAAATACCCACTTTTCTCTACTCTTTAAGGGTTTCGTGTCCACATTGGCCTTAAAGTTGAAAATAAAGGTCCCAATGCTTTCATTTGACACGAAGCACTGCAATAATTTCCAGTGTGGTGGCAAAGGCAACGCAGTGTCCTTTGTGGTATTCAAATATAAGATGCATTAATTAATTCATCTCGTTTCGTCCTTTAGTGTTTATTAAAACCACAGATAATGAATTTCATTGTGATTTTCTGTTACTCTGATATTTCTTTTTTTTTTTTTCTGTGCAGAAACACAATGAAACGCTCCTGTCTGAATGATGAATGCAGTCATTCTTCCCTCTACAGTAAACCTCATTATAGAGGAATTTCATTCAACACTGCATGTGCTGAGATAATCACCGCAGTGGTGATTGGATTAAAATGAGTCATTCGCAACATGAACATGCAGCTCATGCATGATGACTGCTGAGACAATCCCCTGTCCAGTCTGAGTAGCAGAGGTTGACAGGAGTGACAACTAACACGTGCGGACTGTCTGACCGTGCATCTGTCTGGTGCTGTGCTCAGTGTCTGGGTCATTGTGTTAGTGTGTAGCCCGGTCACAAGGCCACATCACACACTCTTTGTGCTCACTTATTTTAGGGTGATGTTTTGTAATGATGGTAAAATAACACTTCTTGTTTTGATTGGGTCGAAATGACAAGAGTTGCTGATTGTTGTCAATTCAGCCTTGTCAACACAGTAGCTTTTAAACCCCAGTGCATCAAACTATTAAGGTAAAAATGCAATTATGTTTGTCTTCATTGAAGGAAACACTCATGCAACAAAAGATTTCCTCAGTCCACTGACCCCTAACAATAATGATGGTCATATGTGGAACATTATAGAAATAATCCCATCAGTGTCTTGTTCATGCACCTGTATCAGACTCCACGTTATGTCTAGGGGTTAAAGAGGCCTCGGTAAAGCCTGTCTATTGTCTGTCTGCATGGGAGGAGTCCAGCACTCTGGGATTACAGGGTGATAGTTGTGGATTATACATCTGGAGACAACACTGCAGCACAGGCTGAGAGCTGGTGAGAAAGAGCAGCGGGACCGTAACAGTATATGGACAAGCAGCACCATCCAAAAGCATTTTTCCAGATGCGTGCAGATGATTTTAGATTCAAATCATGCATCTTATGCCGGTTTTTCAGTTTTAGTTTGGTGGAAATTTGTTTTCTTTGTAGTTTATCAACTTTTTATTTTGTAAAATCTCCGCAAAACTCAGATTACAAAGGAAAGCAGTGTACCCTCTGGTATCTGAGTTAGGAATCATGTATCTGAACAACAGGAATAATGGCATCAACACGGAGAGGAGTAAGAAAAACATAAAAGGCAAAGCATGTAAGTACAGACTCATCTTTAAATGTACAATTTTGGATGTTATGATTTAAGTGCAATATAATGCAATAATTAATCATTTTGAATCATTGTGTCCCAAAGTATGACACTAACTTCATCACATTCTCCATCTCAGGGGGCCACATGAAGACAGCCTCATGTCAGGAGGAGATCATCACCCTGATGTCCCCGAAGTCGCTGAAAAAGCTGGAGTTAAAGGAGAACAAGACGGAGGAGCAGGACTTAGTACAGCGAACAGCGTTGGGGAAGGCCCTTCATGATCTGAACCACTCAGAGAAAGTGATGAATGATCTGATATTTGGACGGCGGGTGGGCCTTTACGAGCTGAGAGGGGAGATTGGCTCCGGCAACTTCTCCCAGGTTAGACTGGGGATACATGACCTGACCAAAGGTGAGATACTGAGTGCAAAATGTCTTTTTGTACCTTATTTTTTCACAGCTTCAGTGATCAGGTGTATGAGTCCCTTTAGGACTGACAGACATGTTTTGGTCACAGGGCAAAGGTCAATGTTTATATAATATTTTATGTTTTGGTGACAATAATTGATACCATTCATGTTTCTAACTGGAACAATTAAAATGCAATAAAACTGATCCAATAAAGTACAGATAAGTTGGTCAGGGAAGAACGTACCTCTTCTTATCAGTTCTTGCAAAACATTTGAAATATGACACACATACTGGGTCATATTAGTTGGAACATCAGACGTTCAGATCTGATCTCATTTGATATCTCCCACCTCATGGGAGAAGTTGAGATTATATTCTATATTTTTCTTATTGTTTACAAAGGCCACAAAGAGACCAAAGCCTATTTTAGCTACTAATTTGGTGCTCATACACTTCTGGCTCTATATTTTCATGATAATAAGGAAACATGTCTTTCAGTTTTTCAACATTGTGGCTTAGTACACTGGTTTATTGAACTCTATAGCACAGACAAGTTCACTATTTGCTATTGCTTTGATGGATGGATTTCCTGACTAGACAGTAAATATAAAATAGGCTATCACGTGCCTCATTTTGGATTTATAATGAAGGTGCCGGCAGCCAGACTTAGAAGACACTGGAGTGAGCTCATCGTGGGACGGCATGTCCAGTCTGGGTCACTGCACGTGTCAGAAGACAATAGATAAGCTCATCAAGCAGCCACCTACTAATCCACAGTGCTGGCCTTGAGCCTTCTCAGAATCCATCTTGTATAACTGATCATGAGCCAGCATTTGTGAGTTGGAGAAAGTTTATGTCATAATATAAAAAATGGAAGGAAAACAAATCAGTCACATTGGAAGCAATGACAGTGTTGAAATAAAACAGTCGGGGAAAAAGTGTTAGTCCCTTGTTGCCTCAATACCTTTTCCAATGTCTTGATCTGACAGAGAGAGTGGCGGTGAAGATCCTGGATAAGGTGCGTCTGGACAAGCGCTCCCACGCGCTTTTCACCTCTGAAATCTCATGCATGGAGAAGGTGGCCCACCCTAACATAGTGCGCCTGTATGAGGTGGTGGAGACGTTCAAGCGGCTCTACCTGGTGATGGAGTACGCCAGTGGAGGAGAGCTGTTCTCCCGCATCAGCACCAGAGGGCGCCTGTCAGACCTGGAGAGCAAGCTTGTGTTCTCCCAGATCCTGTCTGCAGTCAAACATATGGTGAGTCAACAGCAGAGACCAGCATTTACAATAAAGTTACTGTATTTTAGAGTTATTAAATAGAGTTGACAATACTGCTTTTTATGTGGCTTTGCATTTACAGTCTGTTTTCTCTTTTTTCTAGCATGATAACAATATTGTCCACAGGGACCTGAAGGCTGAGAATATTTTCTACACCAGCACTTACTGTATTAAAGTGGGTGACTTTGGTTTTAGCACAGTTTGCTGCCCCAGTGACGTCCTTCACACGTTCTGTGGCTCTCCGCCTTACGCGGCCCCTGAGCTGTTCAAAGACAGAGCTTACAGTGGTCAGTATGCAGATATCTGGGCGCTGGGTATCTTACTTTTCTTCATGACTACTGCCACCATGCCGTTCAAGGCCACAAACACAGGTAAGCTCAGACGCTGTATCCTGCAGGGCTCCTACACCATCCCCTCCTTTGTATCTCAGTCATGCCAGCAGATCATTCAGGGCCTCTTGAGGCCGATGCCTGTTGATCGACTCACTATGGCCCAGATCATGTCCAGTGAGTGGATGAGAGGCATTGAGTACCCCCAGGCCTACCCCTCTTATAGCCCCACACCCTCCCATCTGGTTGAGCCTAACTACATCCTCAGCTCAGATGAACTAAATGTGAAAGCAGCGCTGGAGGACCTTGGCATCACCAGGACCCACCTGCTCAACAACAACCTGGACTTAAGAAGCCCTTTTACTGGGACTTACCGGATTTTACTGCATCGCATCCAGAAGAGGAGGTCTGTGGAGGCCGTGGGCTACAGCCATTTGTGCACAAAAGAGTCCCAGAACAGACTCCGATGGACAGCAGGCTCAGACAGTCAGCTAAACAAACGCCACTCTGTTGTCTGTATGATCATGTAGTTTGGTTTCTTCAAAGAATATTTCAATATTGAGAAACATTTTATTATTCAACTTCTCCCTAACAGCTTGATGAGAGAGTCAGTACCATCCTTATACCTGTGTTCATGGAGCTGCAGCCTGGAGGTCCTGCTTGTCATAAAGGTGGAAAACAAGGGGGGAAAGTCACCTGAACTGCTCTAAAGGTAAAAACTGTTTACCAGTGTTTCACTAGTTAACACGTGGTGTCTCTCAATGGGTCTAGGGGGAAGTGATGGGCTTTAGCCACGTTTTGTGAACAGCTGGGTTCAGTGACTTCCCACAGTCTTGTTGTCATGGGTTTCCAGGCAACCAGTTTCTGCTTGTCAAGAAATAGTCAAACAAACCAGATACAACATGGTCATGGTCATGGTCAAGTAAACTCTGAAGGTGCGTTCAGGTGTATTTGACATTTGGAGAAAGATAGATCAGCTTTATGCTAAGCTAAGCTAATGTCTTCTGGCTCCAGCTCCACATTTAACACAGACATGTGTGATCCTGTTCTTTTCATCCAACCCCCAGAAAGAAGGTGAATAGGCATATGTTCAAAAATGCTGATGACAATACTTTTTGACAGGTTTTTAGTTCATCTAAAACAGTAGACCAGTGTTTCAGATCTGAGTCTGGCTGATGTGAGTAAATGCTCCTTTGCTGAGGCCGATCAATGTGGTTTCAATTGTAGACCAGTAGCATATGTGTGACTATACTTGTGTGTATTGTATTTTAACCAACTGAGCATGAATTTCACCAGGGCTGACAGTAAAGAGACAGGAACGTGGAAATAGAACCACATAGTTTTTTTTTTTTTTTTTTGTTTTTTTTTTATGTTTTGTATTTCTAATCAGTGAAATGTCAAACAGGAACATAGCAACAGGTTCTAAATATCCTGGGGTCTGACATTTTCAAATGCAGTTGGATATAGTTGAAGTTTTCCATCCATAGACGGTGTATGATATGATATAGAATTTCAATAATATGTATTTTCAGGTTTTCATTCATCTTTTCTAAAGCTTAGATATGTTTTGATCTTGGTGATAAATTTCCAATGAATGTAAAACCAAGGATCACTTTTATTGTAGGAATATGGAAGTAATAGATTTATTGGTAACATTAGCCTTTAGCAATTTCGTGATCGCCATCATGTTTTTATACATTATATAAAATTTCATGTGCTTGTTATTTTTGCTTCTTACCTGTTTGCAGTAGTAAATATTGTTGCTGAAATTCTGTACTGTTCTAGTTTTTTTTAATGACTTATATGGAGGAGAAAACAATTGTGTCAAAAAGACATTTGATATTTCTACTTATAAAGTGTGTAGAGTAATTTAAACTTATGGAAATTGCATATACAATTAAGGTTTATATAATTATTAACATATTTATTTTGATCTCAGGACATGTCCAGGAACCTATACGCATTGCATAGATAACAAACGTTATCTAGTGTGCAACATGTTCACTATCGCACTATTAAACAATTACAGCGCTGCAAGGTATCTCCATCATACTTTAGAGCAGAGACAAGCAGTTGTTCATGATGCTGTAAACACTGCTCACTGTGACAGAAAGTTCCTGTTTTGACAGGCAATAAATATAATGTCAGTAAGCTCTGTGGTGTGCAGTGTTTTAAGAATGCTTTCATCTTTTTTGCCCTTTCTAGATTCGAGACTTGAAGCGTGATTTATTAGTCCAACCTGATTATCTCTGGCACCAATCTTTCTGCTGACATGAATTTCCAAACTTTCATACATGATGAAGAAGGCAGAGATACAACAACAGGAAACAAAAGTCTGTGCTTTATGGCTTTTACCTGTGTTTTTAAATCCTCCAGTGACATATCATAATCTCATTTTCGCCATTTCTGACTTGTACGTGTTCAGACATCCCATTTGTTTCAGTGTCAAGACTTTTCCTCATATTGATTTTCAGTCTCATACTTTCCTCTCACGGTTTTTCCCCTTGATAAAACAAGACTGAAGTTTTTCCCTCTTGGTGCCAGCCAGTCATTTCTGTGTGTCTCAGCATACAGAAGTGAAGAGCGCAGCACATATTTTAGGGATGGTTGACATCAACTCAAGAAGAAACAAAGCTTTAGCACCAAAATCCTTTTCAAACCGCAACTAAGCTCTCTGACCACTGCTCATGGTGCATTAGTCGCACTCAATGGAAATTTGGATGTCCATCAGTGATATATATGCTCTTAATATCTTGGTAACTATTAGGTATTCATCAGGCTGTCTGTCACTTGTACCTTTAGGCAAAGTTGCTGGCCAATTCAAACAAATACTTAACCTTCGTGTACGGGGAATTCTCTGCTTTTTAAATACCAATTGCCCCACTTCTGACAACAATTGCTCACGTTCTCTCACGTGTACGGTGACTAAGAAGATATGTTCGCTTCTTTCCTTCTAACATCAGATAATTTATACATTGTAGCTATTGCACAGGCTTGTAGTCTCTGATTATGCTGCTGTTGTGGCACATTTCTAACAGTTTGCAGCACGGAGCCACTGCAAGGCATCGATGTAGGGAAACTGCTAGTCTACACAGATATGTCAACATCAAACGCAGTATTAGTCAGACTATGATTTTATTGGCTGCATGTCCTGGCAGTTCCTATGAATGCCCATGGACATAAGAGGAGCACACATAAGATCACTGAGTAAATCCAGCACATGTCAGACCAGATATTGTTAGTTGTAAATGAGCACTTCATATTCACAGAAACTCTCACTTGAGTTTTTTTTGTTTTGTTTGTTTTTTGCATGGCACTGGAACGCTTCAATCATGGGATTTTTCCAGTTTAATTTGTTAATTGTTTGATCTAATTAGCTCTGCATCCTGTGCAAAGCGAGCCAACTGTAGTCAGTGTCCTAGTGTGTGGTAAAACTTGAGCAAGATTGAATAGCAAAAGCAAAATATCCTCTGCTCAAGAAAAATATGGAAGTTTTAGAGTATGAAATGCATTATTACATGGATCACAGAATTCCCAGAGAACAGCTCAAAAACAATAATTTAGAGCGACAGAGTGTGAGACGTTATTGCAGATGTGAATAAGCAATATGTCATATAAAGTAGTGAATGTGTTACTTTATAGTATAAGGCTGCCGACATGACAGGATTGAGTTCAGATTTGTTGTGCTGTATCATGGTGATTGGTGGTAAAAAAAAAAAAAAAAAAAACTGTGATAGGGGTTACACATCTACTGGTCATGTTATCACTGGGTTTAACTATGATAATATCAGGTGATGCAAACATTGTAAAAAGTTTAAAAAGTTTATATTATTACTGCTGTATACTAATCTGGGTTGTCTATAAACTCTTTAATGTGACCTGATATGGGAAATATATCGCCCTCAGATAATGTCATTCATTTTAAGACAATGCATCATAAAATATGTTTTAAAGTATATTTTCTGGGCTTCTAGGTCTTTAATTGATAGGACAGCTGTAGAGAGACAGGGAGGGGAGACAGAGAGGGGGAATGACATGCAGCAAAGGGCCACTGGACGATAGCCTTTGCATATGGGGCGCCTGCTCAACCCACTGAGCTAAACGACACCCTGCACTGTAAAATATGTTTAAGTTCAAATCTCACAAACAAACCAGAAACAGTAAAACGTGAACTTTAAAACAACACTGTGTGGGTGGTAAAGAGCCAGTTTATTGCTAAAATGCATTTATGAAAACACATATACTGTAATAAAAGCTAAATACAAATGCATTACATTTTAGCAATTTAGAAATTAAGAGTTGAGCTTCTCCGTCCCTGACACACATTACAGACGATAATTTACACTGAACTCCACCCTGTCACCATTTATACAATCACACATGTTATTGAGCATTAAATGTTCTTAACGGGCAAGACAACGGTCCCAGTCAGTCCCAGTGGAAGCAGCCATGCTTTTGAAGGTATTTATGCATATTGTGTGGACACCACTCAGCATCAGCAGCCCGACCCTGGACAACAAAGTGCTGCTGCGATTCTATACAAGCTTTTGACCCTTAACGTGGTGCAGAGCAAAAGCGAAAGTAATGCTACAAAACGGCCTCCTTGACTGCTCTCCAGTCAGAGGCCATAAAAATGGTCAGTTTCCAGCGGTTCTCAGATATCATTCATGGTATGAGTCAACAAAGCCAGCGCTCTATCGCCTTCAGCTTCTGTTCCTAAATTGTGGATGGTGCTGTGAAAAGAGAAGAAAAACAATTAAAAAACAGTCCCCACTTCTTTTAAATGAGATTTCAGAGGAGATTTATTCGTCTAGTCGGGTGATTTTTTTGACACTGACACATGACTTGATAACATGAAGATCGCTGCAGTGCAAAAACTAGAGTGTAACTACTCACCTTCCTGGTGTCTTTTCTTTCTGCCTTTCTGTCGATCCTGTTCATCAGCTCTTCGACCCATTTCTCCCTGGGGTCTGTGCAAAACACTCGCCCCTTCCTCATGATGAATCTGAAGAGCGTTTGATACAAACAGACGTTATTGTCTTGATGAGGAAAGACCACATCAGTCTCCCTTTGTAAAGTTGGTGGTGGTGATAGCGTGGACTTACACTACAGCACGGATGTTGCAGCCTCCATCCATCTCCTGTATCCTGTACTTCACTGCGTGTTTCTGAGTTTTCGGGCCCATATTTTTAATGTATTTGAGACAGCAGTCGTCATAGGACACTGAGGGATCGGAAAAAGTCAGAAACCCCGGTGTTACACAATATATACAACTTAGATAAAGTGCAATTAATCAAGTTGGACGATTAAAAGGCAGTTGACTCAATCAATTAGGGAAATAAATAAATACACAGTGAGGGCACATCTGCCCACACAGGTACTAAGGCAATAAAACAGCCTCACTGGCCCTCATTTTATTTGAGCTGTGTGTTCACAGTTATCTACTGCAAGCTGTATATGGCACCATCAGCTGTCCTTTTACAGCCTCTTACCTTGTGCCAGTGCAAGACAGAGACACAGGCTCAGGATGAAAATCAGCACGTTGTACCTCATGGTGAAGTCTGTGGATAAAGCTCTGGAGAAAAAAAAAAGACAAATGTATGCAAAGAATTATTACGATGTTTACCTGCAATCAGTCTTATCGCCCACCTGTGCCTCCACTCTGACCACACCTTCCCTGTTCACAGCTGAAACTTTGGACCTTGAACAAATAGTTTGCACCAGCGCTCTCTGTTATCTATATGTGGCAACTTAAACCTCAATAGCTCTTCTTAATACCACCACTCCATACATCAGTCTGCTCCAAGTAGGATTTGTTTGCACATGTTAAATGAAGCAGTTGTGGTAGTTTTACATTAACACATTTGTATGTAATGTCTGAAAAAGTTTCTTAAATTTAACTAACTTTTTTTGTCTTTTGGACAACATGAAATTGATTCATTGATGAAAAGAAAAATGTCAAAACAAACAAACAAAAAAACTAAATCATAAAGGAAAACTTCATGTGGAATTCACATCCAAATGATGTGAGTGAATGATTACTATGATATCAATCAAGTTGCACAGTCACAGGTTGATAAAGAAGAGGAAATCAAGAAAATAAGATGCTAATATGGAAACCTTTTTAAATTCTATGAATGAGTTTTATCTGATGTGATCAAAATGACTGGAACAAATAGGCAAAGACTTTTTTTTTTCTTTAAAAACCTCACTGTTAACAACCACAGATTGAAATGTCGCTATGTCAACACTCACCTCTAATGCTCCAGGTGTTGTTTGAAGCTCTCTTCATGTGTCTCTCCACCTGCGCAGGTGAAGCCTCCTTATAAGCACTCAGGGGGAGGTCACACGTTACCACCTGAGCACCACTGCCTTTTTTTTCTTTCTTTCTTTTTTTTTCCTCTCCAAAAGTTCATGATCAACACACGATCATTTGTGTGTGGCCCCTATAGAAAGCGAGTTTGACGCAAATATGATTGACTGATTTTGCATTGCTGTGTGATGACATCTCCTCAATTCTCAAGAAGTTGGAAGTTCCCAAATGTGTCGGGGTTGTGGGTGGACGGGTGCACTCCTACGATTAAAAAAAGGTGTTTTTCTTAGTTATTATTTAGATTTCCTTCTTAGATTTCATGTAAAACAGATAGTTCAGCTCCCATTTTTGCCTGCGGTTGTTGTAATTGGAGTCTGACCTCTTAAACACTTAAAGCTTTTAACGTTCCCTCACTCTGACAGTCACATACTGAGAAATATTAAGTCTTCAAAACTCATTGCTGAATGAAGGCATTTAGTGCTCTCTCTATTACCTAACTTGTCTCAACCTTTATCCAAAAATTCTGTTGATGAAATCCTAGCGCCTAATAACAGGTTTTAACAAAAAGCATGGAAAAAAAGACCAAGATGGTGCCAAGGTGAAACAGTCGAGTCTTATTCTGCAGAGATCTTCGGCCTATATAGTTTGAACAGGAGTGTGCTAACATAAACAGCTGAACAGATATGTGTATCGTCTCGCTCAGTGATGTTTCTGTCTTTGAACACAAGCACACACCATTATACCAGGTTGTCGTTTTGAAATATAAATCTAATATTTATGATGATGACTTGTGATTTTGCTCAGTAGTATATGGATACGATTCACATGTACATGAATATAAATGAGAATATGTATTTTTATCTGCCGTTCACTATGGAAATGATTGCTTACACAGTGTATGAATGTATGCACAGGGATTTTACATTCATAGTGCAAATCTAAATGCAAACTCACTGACAGGTACATATATTTAGTGGAGGAGATTTTTCATTTCAGTTTCCTCCTCACTCCAGTGCCCGTCTCGTTTTTGCTGAAACTCACCCACATTCCCAAGACACAGACCTTCACTGTGTCCACAATATAGTTTACTGTTTGGACACCTTTATGACTGATACTGAACAAACGGAAACACCGATTGGGTTACTTATCGATGTGGAGGGAGGAAGGGGAGGACAGCATAAACTTCGACAGTGTTGTCTGTGAGAAAGAGAAAAAGAGCCAAACACATGAGTTAGGTGGGAAAGAACATTTGGTGGATATTATTGATTAATTGCACCTTCACATATTTTTATGCAGTAAATCAAAAAACAAGGGAAGTGCTATTTGTTGCAGTCAGGAAACACCTGAACACCTGAGACTGAATAAAACCAAATAAATAAAAAGAATCGGAAAAAAAAAATCAAAAATTTAAAATGACAACTTAATAAAAACAATTTCCAACCAAAACAACTAAATTATACAATAAATGGGGTAAATAAACTAATTGGCCAAACAGTTACATAAATAACTAAAACAATAGACCATAATAAATAAAGTAACTGTTTTGTATGAGTAAAGGACCTGTGAGTTCTGGATGGCTCATTAGTTGAAAGCAAATCTGATGAATACGTAAGACTGAGACCGTCAAGAGCTTTAAAACCCAGTAAAATGATCTTAAAATCGATCCTGAAGAGTGAGGTGCAGAGAAATGTTGTGACCATGTGATCCAACAGTCAGTCTGTCACTATCTATCACATGTATCTATCACTTTCTCTCTTGCCTGTCAACTTCCAGTAAAAACTTCCTGAGTCATCTGAACTCTTGATCAACAGGTTTTCTTCAATCATACATCGAACACCGTTATTGCATACTGGTGCAAGTAATGTACTTACCATATGAAACAGGCAATAACAGGTTTTAACATGAGGGCATTTAGTGCTCTCTCTATTCCCTAACTTGTTCTCAATGTACGACTGATGTTTTTGATGTTATGGCATCTGATAATAACTCCCATTTAGATGATCTCATGTCCTAAAACCTCTCTATGTCCAAAGCTACAATCAATAAGGCCCATGCATTATGTAATTTCTCCTCAGATGTATCAGACTTACAGTTTGTAAGCTTACTGTGAACTAATTTCTGAGCTTCATCTGATAATATAAAGCGTGAATTTTATGCACAGACAGTGTGTCCTGCCTTCACCTTTCATTCTGAGATTAATTGTGATCCTTGTCTCTGGTCTTTTGAATTTATGTTTCATATAACAAATGTAAAAATGAAAGTGACAGGCTTCAGCTACTCATTTACTTTTACTGGTGTGTGTGGAAGTACCCTGCAGATGTTGCACAAAGTTTTATCGGGTCATAAACATTGTATGGCAGTATAAAGTTCGCCTGGCCTTACCAAATCTGACCAAGCCTCACCACTGATGAGAAACCAACCGGAAATTAATTTAAGTCCCTGCATATTAATGTTAAAACTGAATGGCATATCTATCAATATTGATGATTATATATGATGACGAATCGTCCTTTTGGTTTTGGGAAATATAGCAGTTTAACAACAAAGGCTTGTTGATGTCCTCTGTTACGCTCAACGGTAAGAACTTGAACTTGAACTTGACTCTGATGTATGAAACATCAGTTGCACAGAATCAGAAATGATGAATCCTCTCTTCAGCCGTATTGTCTTCTGACAGCTCAGGAACTTTGCATCAAAAACACTTGTCAGCATTGTCATATCGCATATCCACCCATATCCTGTTAAATCCTGATAACTGGTTGCTGTTTTCTTTTCACATAGACCTTTTTTTGTTGTTGTTGAATGCTTTGACAGATATTAATGAGCTTTGAGTGCCTGAGTGGACATCTGATAGCGCAGTTCACTGTTTATACTCTCACCACTTCTCAAATCCACCCTGAACTGATGCATTTCATGGACCTGCTCTTTTTTTGTTGCGTTTGCCTGCAGGATACTGCTGTTATACTGCAGTTGTTCAGTAACGGAACAACATCCCTCTGCGTTATGTTGCAAAAAAAAGTATATATATATATATATACAAATAGATTGGATTTGCCACTTAGGCTGTAAATCTGTTCATTTGCATGACGTTTGTGAAGATTTATTCACAAAGTGCCTCAGTCCTTTTTGTGCGGCTCTGGTCTTGTTGTGAATGTTCCCTGCAAGTTATGTGGGTTGGAGTTATAAATGCTCACTGGCAAAGCAACCTCTAACTTCAGCAAGGAAAAAAATATGTTGAATTTGTTGTGATTATCTTTAAATCTGGTGGTAATTGCTCATTTATGAAAAAAAATCCTGACGGATTAACGGCAAGGAGATGATGGTCCACTGCCAAGAGTAGTTGGACTGAGGCTGTGAGATGATCCACAGCTTTGTCTTCTGCATTCCTTTGAGACAACCTGATATGTTGTTTCAGCCCCGCACTGATGTGAAGGTTTTGCATGCACAAAAAAGTAGACATGTCCAAGAAGTCATTTATCCGGCTGTAAAAAACTTCACTTGGCACGCAGTACTAAACAAAAAAAAAAGTCCTACAGTGTAGACGAGGACAGATCTGTCTCACTGTCTCACATGCTGTAGACTGAATAATGACGGAACATTATTTTTATTGCAACCATCCATTTGTAAACTTCATGTACCTATAAAATAAAAGCAAACATAGTGGTAAAATGATTCCATTTCCAAAAATCCTCATATTTCATTTCATTTCTTTCTTCTTTTTTTGTATTAACTGACTTTGAAATGTCAGGGGAGGAGACTTGATGAAATGTCATGGAGTCCAGATCACGACTGTAGACAGTAAATGTTTCACAATCCAGTTGTTACTTTTAAGATTCAGAGAAAACAACTTAATCATAATAAAATTTTGTGACGAAATGATCTGGTTGGTACATCAAACGCAGAGTGGTCGATTGAATGAACCAATATTAAATAAAGGAAGCTGACAAATAAATTCGAATTATTGACAAATTGATAATATTTAATGATTTTTGGTTGGACTTTGTAATTATCAACCATATAACACAGGCTAACAACTGAAGATGCTCTGTTTTCCTTGAAATGAAATCCAGCGGTTTATGTTTTTTATAAAATCTTTTGAAAATGATATTTAACATATTTATGAGTAGTCTTTGGAGATGTGCACATTGTATACCTTATGTCTCATACATGCTAAGATTTGCATATTTGTGCACTTTTTTCTAACCTGCCAGCAATGTTCCTTGAAATTAAGCTGATACCAGACACATCTATTCACATCGGGCCTCAGTGTGTCATATATGAGCTAATTTCAGTCAGTTGTCAAGTGACAGACCTGCAATTAATGTCTTTAATCTTCTTTTTCTTTAATCCTTGCCGTGAACTTTCCTTAACATCACCCACAGTTGTCACCAATAGGGAAGAGAGAAATCATTCTGAAAACGCTGGCAGCAAATATAATATTAATATTCTGTCTGTGGAAAATAACCTGTCACTGGTAAATTGGGGGTTGACCTGTGGAGCACAGTGCAAGCCTCCCAGACACCTGCTACTTTGGCACTGTGCGTTTTTGTCAAACATGAAAAATCATGTGGGTATGCAAATGACTACACCTCTCTGAACCAAATGTAGCTAAAGTGTCCAATTTAAACAACAGCTTCAAGACAGAGTTTGAATTAAATTCTGATTTATTCATCCCTCAGCTCTATGTAGCGTTAACCAGAGGCTGTGTCCTTCAGACGACCCTGCTCAAATATCAAATATATTACCAACTATATTACTGCTCAACAAATAAGATAGTTTTGGGGTTACATGAAAGAAAGCGGTGTTAGTTACAGTCATCTGGGAAAAAAAAGATGTCTGTTATGTAACAGTGTGTGCAGCTGAGGTGGTCTTACATTACTTCAAATAAAATCATATCATTATACTCATATCTTACACATTACGAGGCCAGAAATCCAGTTCTACTGGTCTCTGTTACCGATACAACTATGGTACCACAATGATAGAACATAGACATTGACTAATATGTGTAGTGATGGGCAGAAACAGAAATGAAACTGTAATGGACTGGTGCTCAAGCCAAGTTCTTCTGAGGCAAATAGCATCAACACATGCAGCGGCTTGTTTGAGTTGAGCCTGGAGGCGAAAGCAAAGTATGAGTCTTTCTACAAAACCTTTGAGTGAACGTTGAGCAATACAGTTTCTTATGAAGTGCTCCGTGCAGGGTTCCTTAACCATAAATGAACTGACATGACAAAACAGCTTGCATATCTGTACCTAAGTGTTGTCCCCTTGCCTGGTTTTATCTGGCCTTTGGTCATTTTCTAAAATGAAACACTTCATATGTTTGTGTGTGAGTCACTGACTTGACCCATTTTCTACAGCAGAGAAACTCTTTATGAGTGAGACGGAGAGAGAACGTCAGAGTAAGATGAGGCATCATTTTGATTAGTCTATCTTTGGATTACAACGGTATTTTCAAATGATGGTCTTATCTCAAGAAAAATAAACAGCTGGTCTGAAAAGTCTTGCAAAAGTGTTATGTTATGTGTATGAGTAACAACTGTCTGTGAATGAGAGAGGTTTAGCTCCAGCTTTACGTGTTTGTTTGCCCCCTGGTGGCAGATGAAGGGACCTACATTGGCTTTATACTGAAAATTGACACATGCTCTATGCAGCAGATAAACAAAACAAAGCTTTAAAAACACCCACATGGAAATAGCTTGATCAGACACACATGTCAGAGTCTCAGAAAAGACCACATTAACAGGGTCACAATTTGGATTCATGCTTGTTTTTGTCACCAAATCTCTAAGCAAGTGTCTCTGTCAATCACAGAGACACTTTTTGTTTGCAGCTCTGGGAGCCAATCAGCACCGCAGAGCAGACTGGGACGTTTTCATATTTGATTCACAGCACTGTGAATGCCGCCTCCATAAAAGGTACCAAGGCACCAATAAAAGAGACCGCGATGTGAAAAGAAATAATAAAAAAAATCCTGATTTCAAAACATCCAAAAAACAAACAAAAAAAGGCTTTGCAGATGTTTTACTAGAGAGGAAAATGTGTTCAACGTGTTTGTTAGACGTCAAATACACAGAACACTGAAGGAAATGATTAAACTGGTAATCTTTAATTGAGTCTGTTAATTGAAGATAATTTGCGATATCTCATTTTTTGACCTTGTATCAACTGTTTTCCAGAACATACAAAACATGTTTATGTTAATTTGGAAGTCCATGGAGTATAGAAATAAACATGTAGGCCAATATTCATTCAGATGTGAATGCATCATCATGCCTGTATTTTCAAACAGCTGAGCCCTCTCGCAGTGAGGCAACACTGCACCACTGTGGGCATGAGAGTAAACATGTGATTACAGGAGCAATGGAGTCTGAATCTATGAAATGTGAGCCATGCCTTGTTTGTTTACCTTCACACTACTGGCTGTCACACTAAATACCACCTGCACCTGTACAGTGGTGCCTCTGGAGGCTCTGCAGAACTGCAACTGAAACTGGGGAGGAAAATAAACAATGTGGCAATAAAAAAAATAGTTCACAAATTGTGTGTTGGAGACAGGAATGGCCGTCAGTGTGTGAGAACTGTTGTTCCTCTCTCCTTCTTTTTTTTTATATAAAGTGTTGGTTATAAATTCATTACTTGTGACTCATCTTTGCTTATGAGCCCCCTCTCCTCCCTGTCACATATGACTGTTACTCCTCAGGAACTTGTGGTAATTTATTATTCTCCTCTGGACATTTTTCATCCTTTTTATGTGGTTTCTTTTGCTCGTGTGCTGAGAGCAGAGCGTCGTGTCTGCACAGCATGTCCTCCTCCTGGCAGTTTTGTCTCATCCTTCAATACCATGGGAGCTCATTTATTGTCATTAATGATGACAACAACTAGGGCAGCTATCTCCATGAACTCTTTTGGCTGAGAATGGCTGTGAGATGTGTTTCAAAGTTCAGAGCAAGATAATAATAAAAAAAAAGATTTTCAGTCAGGATTGTTGTCAAAGTGCTCTTTATGAGGTCAGTAGTTTGTTTAGAAGTAAGTTTCTATGTGTCACTCAACATTTCACAGCAGGAAACACTTTCCATCTCTTATCATGCCATGGTATCACATTTCTATAGGGGCCTAAGGAGTTGCTGTAGTAGTAGATTAAGATCTCCAAGCAAAGTTTAAGCTTCCTCTGTGGGCTGAGTTTTAACTTAAACATATACATAGTCACCAAAGAGGACTGGTAGTGTTTATTAGGGGCTCAGTTGTGGGTTTGGACAGGCCAGTGTGTCGCCTTGAAGCCTCAGTAGACGGTGACAATATGCTCTGTGCCTGTGAAAACGTCTCTGCCTCGGCTTGTATTATCTGCGCGGTGGGTTGTGGGTGTGTGAGCGTCGAAGTAAAATGGCGGACTTGGCAAACGAAGGTGAGTAAGTGGCAGTGTGAGAAAAACAATACCGCTGCTGTGGCGTTATTGACACAGTCCGTGTACCGTGTGCGTGTTTGATAAATGAAATCAAACTTAATGACTGCATGTTAACGGCGAGTTCCGGTGAATCGCGAGCTTCGCGGCGTTTACAACACCACAGCGTTAGCGAGCAGGCTAACAATGCTAACGGCTGGGCTGTGTGTAATACCTGGAACGCTTCGGAACGCCCTCGAACGCTGCCTCTCCACTAGCTGGCTTACCTTCTAACGCTAGCACCCGGCTATTTATAGTTGGTGTGTTTTGCCATTTGTGGTGAGCTAAAGGGTCTAATGTGGATCTAAATCCAAGCCTGCGTGGTCAAAGGTGAAGGGCTATGTTTATATAGCAAGGGTAGTTTACAGTGGCAGTGCCAGTTTATTGCTTTGTTTGATATGAGATGTTTACAGTACGGCATCGGCATCCCCCCCCCCC
>OMNW01008753.1:46148-82577 GCA_900303245.1 Selene dorsalis
CCCCCCCCCCATGTTATTTTATGTAGTTAGCGCTCGGTGGGTTGACGTTCATTTAGGCGCGTAGAAAGAGAAACGTCAGTTAAGAGGCAATGCTTCGGTGAAACCACCGCTTTCTTGATATTTAGCCACTTATTGGGTTGAGATGTACTTGTCATTGCGTCGATATGTTGATTGGAAGAGAATTCAGCGAGAATCTTGATGTCCTTGCATGTCGGACAAGATGACTCATGCGGGATGGTGCGCATTAGCAAGCTAACTATAGCCTGTAAGCTAAGCTACGTCCTGCTTGAAGGAACAACCTGTGGCGCCGAGTATTTGCTGGAACCGGCCAGACATGGTGTATATATGCTAGCTGGTTAACATAAGCCGGGAACATTTAGGGCTACTTGAATTTCTGAAGTGAATACCACTGTTGCACGTTTGGTTTTATTTTTGCATTCACTAGCCAATATTGCAGACAGCAAACCGCTGAGAGACACAAAGCTGGGTGTTAAATTGTTAAATATAGGTCACTCGGCGATTTCGTGTTTTCTCGCATTAAATGTGAATCATTCACAGGCAAACAGTGTTAGCCTGGAGGGTTAGTGATACAGATGCTGAATGTCGCCTCAGTAAACAATCCTTCCCTGTGTGCTCTCGTCTAGTTGGCTGTAACCGCATGGATTTATGCCCCGGCAAGGCTCACAACGACAGCGATGCTACACCTGCTCAATGTAATAGGCCCAGCCCAGACAGAGGAAAACCTTTGTCTGCTAACGTTATAGGATTACACATCTTACAGGGGTTACCGTGTGAAGGTAGACGCATTAAGTGGCCTGAGGTGAATTCAAATTATTTCCTGGCCTGGCGATTGTTGTTCTCGCTGGTTATGACAATGGGTTAAAGCAGGAACACGATATTTATTATGAGACACATTTAAAAAAAATAAAAATAAAAAATCTCCTTTTTGATTATAAAAGTAGCTATAGTTACAGTGTGATCATATTGAGTGTCTGACAGTTTCCTTGTTGTTGAGATACGTGGTTGTATACATAAATGCCCTTTCATTTGTCATTTCCCCCCATATTGTCAGTATTATAGGATTGTTCAGTTTTAAGTAATCATTACCTTATCTCTGCTTACTTGTCACTCCTAATTGAATTGCACAGTTAATGGGTCCATTCTGCATTTGGCTGGTCTGCATTGATTGAAACTAAACATTCAGCATCACCATAGAAATGTGTATATTAGTGACACAGTGGTCAGATAGTTTCCACAGTTCCCGCTTGTATTTTTCATTCATCCCTTGTTTCATTGACCTACCTAAACCTTGCAGTCAAATAAATTGAAACTGTTGTTTTACCTCACCATATGCATCACAAAATGGCAATGCAAGTTTAAGGAGTTCGATTTTTACCTGGCTCTGTTTGATGTTGAGTGTTTTTTCTGTCATGTGACGTATTGCTGTGCATACAAATTTTGTATATGAGTAAGATCTAGATTGCTGATTAGTGCTGATGCACTTAACCTTTTATCTAGGTATCTAGGTTTTCTCAACAGTTGTGCTGTCACTGCCTTCACTGGGGAACTCCAGGCTTAATAGTGAACATGTCAGGGACTTAACTATTTTGTTTTCAGTCATAAAACATCAGTTTTGGGATGACTAGCCTTCGTCTTCTCTTAACAGACAAGCCTGCCATAGCGCCTCCTGTGTTTGTTTTCCAAAAAGATAAAGCACAGAAGGTAAGTTTCTCTATGTTATTCATATACATATCAAGGGTGAAACTCAAAGTTTGAATGCTGCATATGCTCACATTCAGTCTGGGCTGAATTCTTGAAATTGACAAATTGCTGTTGAGCTGTTTTAACTCAAATCTGTCACTATTTGCACGGCTGATAACTACAATAAATTATGACATGTCAAAACACACATAAGTGGCAGTTTATTAGGTACATATAGTTGAAGTTCTTGCAGTCTAATACAACAGTCCTGCATTAAATTCTACGATCATGAGCATTGTAATGTTCAGATCTTGTTAAAATTGTAGAAATGTTACTTCAACCACATAATTATTTTGGAATATGTAGTTTGTTGTGCTGTTGAACTATATTATTTTATACAGAGATTTGTTTCTGTTAATTATCCTGGGCTCATTGATATAAATAGGGTGAAAATTAATAGAAATTCCTGTATGTAAAATGCATTACAATCAACACCTTCAGCACTGTCTCAAAACAAACTGCACATGATAACCTTCATTGCAGTAGATTTAATTGCAGGACTATGGTCTTATATTGCATTAGTTTCTGCTAAGTGCACTAAATAAAGCCAACTGAGTGTGTGTTGACATCATGTCAAATACATCTTGTTTGAACTAATGTCACTTTTTGCCTTGCAACTTCAGGCAAAAAATCACATCACTGAGCCATATGCAGTTTATTGTTATTTTATGTGTCTTTGAATTTTGTCATGATTTCAATGATGAGGACTATTATTTTGGGAGAAAGGAGTACTAAAAGACTTGTGTTTTCTTGAAGCGATCTGCGGAGGGCTCAAGTGCAGAGGATGGAGAAGGTAAGCCTCTCTCATAGTTAATATTATCTTTCATGGCAATTTATTTATTCAGATCGGAATAGTACTAATATTTCATTGTCACTTTCAGATTCAGATAAAGATGAGGGAAGCTATTGCCCCCCAGTGAAAAGGGAAAGGACCTCATCATTCCCACCCCCACATTCTGGTAAGGACATGGGGTAACTAAACTTGATTACTTATGGTGTACCCATTGATTTGTATGCTGACTGCAATGCCTGTCTGCTTCTTTGCAGTTCCCAAGAACAATGTATTCATGCCCTCAAGTTTCTGCCAGTCTCCAACTGGGAACTCTGACTCTGAGCCAGGTGAGACATCTAGACCACCATTAGTTTCTCTTAACAACTTGAAGGCACCATGCAGAAAAAAACCTTTGTTTCAAATGTCAGAGATGTGGATTTATTTGTTTATTTCCAGCTGTTCATGTCAGTAAACACACTGATTTGACTGGGATTGATAAACAATAACTTCGGCTTGTCCTGTGAGCATACATCTGAGATCATTTTCGCGGATGTGTTTAGTAGTTAAGTAAAGGCAAATAAGATGTCAGAATTTTTTGCATATTCCCTGCGTGCACAATGGAAAGCACATCTTCCACGGGCGGGTTTGGGTTTTTTTCAGGAAGGATTATCAACAGTAAGGACATGCACCTTGAAGTGCCGTGCAGATGTAAAGTCAAAATAACCGAGTTATTAATTCAGTTTTATCCCCCTTCTAAATATTGTAGTTAATTCACTAATTCATTTCACAAGTAGTTTATTCAGAAAAGATTTCTTTTAAGGGAACATTATGAACTTGTATGACCCATGACCATGCCCGTACATTATATAGTTCTGTTCTGCATTATGATTGTTGAAGAGGAACTATGCAGGATTTTTACCTCAACTGCGCTACATTTTTACCTTAATTAAACAGCTTCAGAGTAATTGTGAGGATCAGATAAATGACTTGTAACTTGTTACAGGGAGAATGGAGGCTCTCGGCCTTCCACCTATAGCGTCTTGGCCAAAAACCAACCTTGCAATCAGAGCCTCCGCCTCTGGTTTCCCAGCTCTTGTCTCAGCGGCACCGCGACACAAAAGTGCCCTGTAACCTGTAATCTCTTGTTTATAACGGATAAGACTACTCAAATATACACGTCCTAACATCGTATATGATATATAACATTATCCACCGCTCTATTGATTGCTGTTTCACCGGGTTCATTGAAAACAAATGCACATGGCCCCGAGGAGAGTTAGCAAAACAGCAGAAAAACGACTTGCATAGTTCCCCTTTAAAACAGGCAAGTGAAAGCAGGAAACAAGTTCTGAGTTCACCAACCAAATTTATGATGTCTGCATTGTTAAAAAAAAGTTCTCAGTTTGCACTACAAGGCAGAGACTTTATTCTTATATTATTTCTCAGTGTCATGCGCTGGTGGTGGACTGCATTTTGTTTGGCCTGATAATGTTGGATTTTGGATTTTAAGACAGTTGTGTTTTGTGCTTGTGGGCCACTGTGCCTACATTTGTAAAGACCTCACATGTAGTTATGTTTCCCACAGGTTATTTTGAAGTTAGTGGGAAAATCTTTCTGTCTCGAAAGAGCATTGTACTCAGGACTCATTTTGGCAATACGAGTCGGGGTCAGTTGGATGTTAATTTGATGTTGGTTCAGAATATGTTTCAGTCAATCCCATGGCAGTGCTGTCTTATTGATGTGGTTAGGGTCAAACTCAAAATCAATCACATTTATCACACAACAGTTGGTAGCGTACTGTTAAGAATGCACAACAGAATATTTGGTACGGTTCACTGCATGCATTTTATCAAAGTGATCAGAAGCATTGGCAAGTGAAGCATCGCTGTCATTAATTTTTAAACTGATGGTGGTGCAATCACCATCAAAACAGAGTGAGATTCAAACTGGGATGCAGGCAAAATGAGAAATACATTAACTGATGCACTATGCAAAGGGAAAAAAATACTCATTAAGATTTACTGAAATTTTTACTGGAGCAGGGGCTGTGTGGTTGTGTAAAAGGTGTTTTAATGTTGGAAAAATGAAATGACCCATCAATTTTTGCTTTGGATGATTCTGCTGCTGTTATCTTATCACCAGCTCAATTGTTTGGAGATGCATGGGAGTGATGTCATGTCACTATTCAACACAGCTTTACAGAGTGGGCAGGGCATCAACTCAAGCAAACAAAAAGGCTTAAATAGATAACCACTTCAGGCTTATTACATGAAGCTCTTATTAGAAAGAAAAATAAAACGTGATTGGTTGTACTACTACTAACTACTTTGATGCAGAAATACAATGAGTTGTGGCAGGTGGAAGCTGTGGATGTAATAATTTGAATCTTTGATTAAACACCCCAAGCTGGTTTTGTTAATTTATGTGGTTTTGTTTTTATATCACTATACAGCTGTGTTTAGTTCTTCTGTGTCCTCAGAGTGAAGACGTTTAATAAAATGAAAATGAGGTCTGGGCTGAGGGGATGAAAATGAATTTTCATTTAATCTAACATCGATGCTTACTAGACACAGGAATGGTGTCATAAATTGTGAGGGAAAAGGGCATGCGGTTTTTACCAGTGCTCCAGGTTTTCTACTTCAGCACTGATTAGGGCCGGGTCATGTCAGGCTACTAAAGCCACTGAGATGGAGAGACGGGGGTTAGAAATGGATCAGAGGCCCTAGAGTCCGTCACCTTATGGCACAGGAGTTGGATCGTAACACAAAATTTGAGGCTCTACAAGGGTTGCTGTGGTAACTGCTACTGTGGTCTGAAAGGTGCAAAGACAAAAGAAACATACCCTTTATAAGTCGCTGTGTAACTCTTGGATCTTTTTTCAATGTCTTGCCCTCTCTTGTGCTTGACTTCACCAGAGGAGAAGCCTGTGGGATTTCGTTTAAAGCCACCGACTCTCATACATGGACAGGCGCCAAGTTCAGGTCGGTGTTTTATGTTGCTTCCTCTTTTCATATAATATTATCTCGCTCTGGATTTATTGAAATGGAAAAAAGGGGCTTGAGCTTGAGCCTGGGCTTGGCACTTTTTTTATATGTCCCCTCTCAGAAACTGAAATTCATAAATCCCCTCTTGTGAACCTGTGGATATGGAGCATCTTGTTATTTCAAAAGTATGAGACGAGTCTGGTCTTTTGCAGGCGTCCCAAGTCAGAAACCCAAGGAGCAGCAACGCAGTGTCCTCCGCCCGGCAGTTCTCCAGGCGCCACCCTCTAAATCGCATATAGAGTCCAGTGAGTCATTTTAGCTGTATGCATCGATTGTGAAATTCTGGGCCGATGGCGATACCGATGTTAAAAACAACAATTTGGCTGATGGCCGATGCTGGTGCCAATGTTTTTTTTCTCTGTTTTTTATTCATCTTTTGTGTGAGGGGAAACCAAGAAATCTTAATTTCTCAGAACAAAAGCAACATTTTCGTTTACTTAACAAATTGAATGTGCGCGTGCGCCCTCTGTCATCTCAGCAGAGTTATGCCTCCGCCCCCCCAAAAAAAGAGAAAAAAAAACAGGCTTCTCCTCCGTGTCAGCACAATATGCCACATAACAGATAAACATCAGCCACTGCCATCAGTATTTACCGATGGCCGACATCAGTCAATTAGGCGAATATCAGCCGATACCGATGTTTAGCCGATGTATTGGTGCATTCCTAATTTTAGCCCACCTTCCTTAGTTGATACTTGGAAAGCTTTCTTAAACATTGAAGTATTCCTTGTCTGATAAATAATTTAAGTTTGAATACTGACATCTTCAGTATTATGTTGTCTGCATGTACCATAGTAAATTCTCTTTCAGCCAGTGAAAAACAAAAAGGTAAATCATTTCTCTCCCTTCGTCTGCACATTTAAGATTCCAGTTGTGGAACCAATGGCGTGAAAAAGTCATCAGATGGGCCACCTGGGACCCAATCCCTCTTCCTGAACAACACAGAGCACTCGGCCACCCTGGCCAAGTCACTGGTGAGAGGCTAAATCTCGTCCTGTTTATAATCAAAGGCTTTGTATTGAAAGATAAAGATGATCAATTTAGTGCAGGCTTTAAGGCAGGAAACCATTGATTATTATCAGTGAAAGGTATTTTGAGTTTGAGGTGTTAAAGCGCAGTTGAGGGAAAACAGACACATAGAAAATTTACACTTGTGAAAATGAATAAAAGTTCACTTTTTTTCCTTCCGCATTTCAGAAACATGAAAATGAGGAAGATGGAGCAAGTGGTAACAAAGATGGAGGTGGAAGAGAGAAGAAGGAGACAGATGTAGCAATATCTTTTGTGTTTGGTCAGAATATCAAAGACAGAGCAAAGGTGGGTGGTTTTTTAACTGTTGTACACCTGTCTGTTATAAACAGTGAGCAGGCAAAGCTGAAGCAAAAACATATGTGAAACAAAAACAGAAGAAAGAATTAAAAGTGAAACCTTGAGATTTGAACAGTGTGTATATTTTTCTAACTTGTGCATTTGAATGACTATTTTACATTTAGAGTCTCACTTCCTTTAAGAAAATTTCCCATGTTGGTTTGTGTATTCATTTCCTAAAAATAGCCTGTGCATGTCCTCAGATGTTTTGTAGATGTCCACTCTTATTTTGTACAGTTGCCATGGTCAGTCTGGAACTATTGTGATAAAATGATGTGGAAAATCTTCGATCATGCATTATTGGAGATTTGATATACGTTCTTTTCTCTAGTTGGAGGAGAACAGTACAGAAGACAAGTCAAAGGATAGTGTGCCACTGGACTCTCAATCTGAGGGCACTAATTATTTCTTACAGTACATCTCTACCCCAAGGTAATGAAATTGTGTCCTCCTTTAAGTATTTTTAGAAACTCATCTTCATCTATGATTAACTTCATCAACTCACAAATGTTTTGTTTTTTTTCTTCTTCTTCTTCTTTTTCTCCGTTTCAGTTCAAAAAATGCCACAAACAGTACAGACAGTGGGGCAAAATTTGTTTTTGGGCAGAACATGTCTGAAAGAGTTCTGGTGAGTTATACAGCCCGTTGTATAGACATTGTTTTCTTTTAGTCAGTTTGGAAAACCCATAACGAGCTTTGAACAAGTTCCAGTGACCACTTTTGCTGTTTTGTTTTTTTTCAGAGTCCCCCCAAGGGTGAGTCATCAAATGAGGAAAATAAAGAGGTTTCAGCCCCCCCTGCTTCAGAGCCCTCATCACAAGAAACCACCCCAGAGAAGGGTAAAAACACAGTACAGACGATGACCAAAAAATGTTTTGTGTTTGGTTACACTGTGAATAGATTTAAGAGACACTTGGCTTCACTAGGAGTATTTAAATAATCTGATCTGAAATCAGTCAGTGAAATATGTTTTAATCAGTTGGACATGCTAATGTGACCAAATTTAGTTGGGAATTGGTGTTTGATCAGTGCTCCCTGAAGAGCTGTGGGTGTAATAAATATTTCATCTGTAATCCCGAGATGCAGATTACACACCACTAGTGATGTATTCCAGACATTTCCTTTAACCTTAAGGCAGCTCTCTCTGTGGAAAAATCAACCTTTGAACTGAAAAGCCGAAGGACTTGGAGTAAATTTTAGTTCCGTCCATTTTCTTACCATAGAGGGTTTGAAAGTTCCTCTGCGTCTTTCCATTGCTTTCAGTTTACTTACAGTGAAGACAAATAACTGCTAAAAAGAAGCAAAAAGCAAATTTTGTCACTTTTGCCTTTCTGTGAACTGTGAATATCACCTGTTTGTTTCAGGGGGAAAAAACTATAGATTGTGTAGTGAACACTGCATGAATTCAATAAACATGTCTTTGACATAATAGTCAGGTTATTTGTGAGGTCTCACCTGGTGAAATCAGCCTGTGAATGGAGTTTTGGGTGTTAACAGTGACTGTCCACTTTGTCCACTGACAATGAACAGAAATTCAGCATTTCATAGCCACTGCATTGTCTGGCATTTGTTTATGTGGGTGCAGAGCTCAAGTGGCTCTGTTGTGCAAATGATGTGACGGCATGCTTTACAGCTCTGGTGTAAGTGACAGACTGCCACCCTGTGTTCTTCATAGTCAGCCTGCTGCACTGGCTAGACTGTGAAAACATTTTTTTGCAGTGAGTATAGTGTGAGAAGGAGAATTGGAGAAAGAGCAGACAATTAAAGGTTGGTGCTAATTCCTCACCTTTTTTTCTTTCTTTTTTTTATCTCAGCAGTGAACAGTGTGTCAGAGTCTTTGGAGGAATCTGCAGCAGCGTACACCAAAGCCACAGCCAAGAAGTGCATCTTAGAGAAAGTTGACGTCAAAACTGGAGAAGAATCAGAAAGCAATGTTTTACAGGTAGGGGCCGGGCTGGGCTCCCTTAGTTAAAGACGTTTAGTAAATGAAATGTGACGGATGTGATAACAGTCCTTGTTTGTCTGCACTCTTTCCCCACAGATGCAGTGCAAGTTATATGTTTTTGAGAAGACTGCTCAGTCGTGGATAGAGAGAGGTCGAGGTTTGCTGAGGCTCAACGACATGGCATCGACAGAAGACGGCACGCTACAGTCCCGTCTAGGTAAACATACCCGTACAAACATCTTGGCGCATCAGTGCATGGTGTGAATACTTGTGCTGTGGATTGTTTTGTGTAGACTGGGAAAGTGGTTGTGTGTGCCAAACAGATAAGGCATCTCTCAATCTCAAAGAATTTTCTTATAGGCGGTCTTATAGGTTTTGGTTACAGTGCATGACGTTGAACACAAGGGGGGGCTCTTACCCACATAACTCTCTAATGTGGACTGTGCACCGCAGCATGCCTTTAATATTCTATGTGAATGATTTTCTAATGTGTTTATCAGTTGCAGACAAAATAGGGATGACCAAGCACTTTCACTTCCTTTATTTTAAAAAGAAATGTTTTCTTTTTTCACGTTTTCAATACTTACTGCAGGCTGTCGATTCATGTTAGATAATCACTGTAGATATCCTGATGAAATTATGACTATGATTATATTACTAATAGTGTCTGTTTTTAATCTTTCGTGACACACTGCACTGAGATCACGGTCAAATAGAATCACATGGACCAAAGAAGACTGTAAGGCCAGAAGCTGCTTGGGCCTGTAGTTAATTGTTGCTGTGTGTTTGTGGTTGACCTTTTGCAGTGATGAGGACCCAGGGCAGCCTCCGGCTGATCCTCAACACTAAACTTTGGCCCCAGATGCAGGTGGACAAGGCCAGCGAGAAGAGTGTACGAATCACTGCCATGGACACAGAGGACCAGGGGGTCAAGGTCTTCCTAATATCGGTATGTGTGAGGATGTGTAAAACTTTAAACAAGGTGTGTGCAGTATTCATGCTTAAACCGAAAGACTGAAATAAACACAGACGCCCAGCAGAATATCTCATTGTCAACTTGCAGGCTTTTATTCCAAATATAAACATGGACAATGCCTCTGCTAAAAAGAGATCTTTATGCTATTTTTTTCAATAGATTCTGTTGATATTAGAGTAGCACTAAAGTGTTTTATTCAGTGATTCATTTTGTCCTGATGAGTTTGGGATAATGTGAATTTCCACAGCATGAAATTCTTCTGTACAGTTTAGTTGTTCCTGTTGGAGCCAAACTACTGGTGGTGGTAGTAAACACCTCCTGGTCAGATGTTTCACATTAAAAGCTTCCTGGTGGTTCAAACAGCCCCATGTGTAGGAAGCAGTGTAATGAAGGAGTGTTTTGTTTTTGTTGTTTTTTTTTCTCCCCCCCTCCTTCATGGCGGCTGATTTGTCTGTACCCTCGTCTCTCTTCTTCAGGGTAGCTCTAAGGACATAGGTCAGCTGGCTGCAGCGTTACATCACCGTATCTTGGCCCTGAAGAGCAGGGTGGAGCAGGAGCCTGAGACCCCGGCAACAACCATCCCTGAGGCAGAGGTACCGCAGTCCAATGAGGACGACAGTGACGAGGAGGGCAACGCCTCTGCCTCTGCTTCAGCCTCCACTCCTGCTACAAGTCAGTGATTTTTATTTCCTCAAGTGTGTCTGAGTATTCCCTGGTCTAGTTGCCTTAAAACCAAACTAATAAATGTTTATTTTATTGCTGCATTAGATGCTTTTTGCTTGTTTGTTCCACAGCTGTTTGCATTGTGATATACTCTCAGTTGGAAGCTTATTCGAAGTACCAAGCTAAAACGAATGCAGCAGTCCTGTAATTAATCCTCTTCAACAAGGTCATAATGTTCATTTCTGTGTGGCAACTTTTAGAAAAGTTGTTTATTCCACTTCCTGCTCATTTGAGGCTGCGGTCTGTGATGATGTGTCATACTGCATCAGTGCGTTACTTTTAGACAGATATACCCAAGAAAGTAACATCGGTCTGTGTGCATTCAGACCACTCAACCTGCTGTCGCCTTCTTCCTGCAGGTAATTCAGAGGGAGCAGAGAGCCAGGCAGCAGGGAGCACATAGCGTCACTCATGGACAGCCTGCTAAGATGCTGCTGTTGAGGCATTTTGCTGTAGGCACCTCCATGGACACCCCTTGACCAACATGGATCCTCCAGACCAGTACTTTTTGGATATTAGAAGTCTAGCTCCAGGAAATAACCCCCTGTGCCGGAGTGTCTCACCCAACTTGTGCAGTTCATCTTCTCTGCATTCAGCGTAATATCTGGAGTCGTCTCTTCCCTCCCTCTCCTGTTTTGTGTTTTATTTTTGTTTTCGAGTATTTTTTCCTCTCCCCGATAGCAAAAATAAAGACTTCAAAGCTTTGGTTTGGGACTTTTCTGCTCATCATATTGATGAGTGTAAGGGTGTTTTCCTCTACATTTTAAAGTATGGCACATGTTAAGACTGCAGTTTCTACTTTGGGACCTTTTTACTCACTCTACAGCCGTACCTCTGGACGCCACACATCCAGAGGAGCTTCATTCACAGTGTATTTGACTAGTCATCCTGTCAGTTGTTCCTACATCGAGTTCAACCTCCCTTCCCCCCATCCCTACCAGTCTGTGCGTTAGGTTTTGGCAAATGTAATTTATTTTGGGCCGTCATTTTCATGAGGCATCTCAACACATATGTGCTGTTTGTAATGGCTAGCCAAGACCACTCAAGTTGTCATTAATAGCAGTTTCTTATATTTCCTATTGACCTATATTATAGTGAATAAAAGACTGAAACAATGCAGTTTCTGCTAATGTGAGTTAATGATGGGGACAAAAGGGCAGAAGGATTCACCTCAAATTTATCTCTAAATTAATAAGATGTGTTAGTCATTCACCTTGTGTTATTTTTTTTCCCACAACCAAGGAAATTAACTCATCAGTCTACATTCTGCATGTAACTGTTACTTCTGTTTTTTCATTTCAGCATCCCAAGGATTTATTGTGTTGATACATTTTTTTTTTTATTTTGAAAATATACAAAACTTTTTATCCATTTACACTTGGAAAACATGTTGGAATGAAGACTTAACTTCATGTGTGGAAAATTGAGTGATAACTGTAATACCCTTTGAATGTCATGTACATTTGAATATATCATCATTTAGTAGCGCACCATGTTTTCTCATCTCCTCCAACTGCCCCCTTTACAAAATAAACCATTTTGGACTGACATGCGCCATTTCTCCTTCTGAAATTTGATTATATCTTAATATCCTGATTTGAAACCCAAAATTTTAGAGTAAGGCGTCAGCAGAGTGTGACACCCAAAAGTCTGTAGTAGCTGTGCTGAATCAAAACACCACAATAAGGATTATGAGCCAAAGAAGAAACGGATTTCAACCTTGAACGTTGTGTAGAATGAGTCATTCGTCTGTTTTGTATTCATGTGTGCGGACTGACTGCGCTAAACAGGAACCATCACACACAACCCTGCTAATATACTGTGATATATACTGACATAAGGTCATGAATATTTGATGCGTGTACCTATCGTAACAGCCCAATGCCATCTATACATCCCAACCTGCTGCTGCTCCAAAACTCTCCTCCTTACCTGTGTGTGTGTGTAGTGCTGCAGCAGAAAAACGTTTTTCCAGTGTCACCTGTAAATCACGAAAGTTTCCGAGAAATTAACTCTGACCTTTAAACCCATGTGAACCAAAACGCTCTGCATAACTTACCGGGAGGTTTTGCCTGAGGCCTTCAAATCCAGTACACAGCTTCACTTCCAGTTTAATATAATCTTGTGTCTTTATTTGACTTTGATGGAAACTGGTAAAACTGTGTCTTGTATATTGGTAAAGTTGTCTTAATTATGATGTAACTTTATAGGCAGTTACAATATACTAGAATTAAACAAAGTTGCTAGTTTATATGCAGCGTCATCAAGAGAACAAAATAGGTATCATCAGAAAAGATCGCTCACTCAAAGCCCAATTAAAGACAGTACTGATGAAGCTCATCAGAACTGAAGAGGAAAAGGGAAAGACAAGACGAAACAGAGTAAAATATAAACTGAAGCTGTGTCGTGAAGTGTACAATCTATGAAAGTATAAAATAACAGAAAGTGACAAAATGGCTCTTTGTCTCTGTCGCCTCCTGGATGATGCAGGGTGTAAAATAATAAAAGCGTCAATGACTAGTTTTGATTTCCAATAAGTCAAAAGGTTTTCACTGGGAACATGTAACCCTACTTTTTTTTTTGTAAGAGTGTCATGATATTGTTTTGGTTTTTTTTCTCCCAGGATGCTCTGGGGTGAAGACATGAGGCCACCGCTTTCTGTCTGGAGGAAAACAAACAGGGAAAAGACACAATTCACGATGCAGGTGAGACAACGTCAAGCAGAGAGCACAGAGGTGTATTATTAGCATTAATATGACACAACGTTAGCACTTTACTCAAGTTCCCTGCGTGAATAAAAGCTGTGGTCTAGATGCCTTGTTATCACAGTCACTGCAGGAATAAAAAGATTTCTCTGAAAAGCAGATACACCACTTTATTTTACTCCAGTCTCTGCTCTTGGTAAACAAAAACAACCCACAGGTAACAACCAATTTTTTTTTCCACCCAGCATCTTCTTCTTCTTTCCTACTTTGTTGACATTTTCAAACCAAGCGGGTGGGCCGACATACTGTGCGTAAGTGGCTGCCAACCTTTAAACTTGTGACTCCTTAATACAAAGTTATCTCCACATGTGGCTCCTCCGGGTGCATGAGTATGAGCTGAGTCCTGAAAGATAGAAAGCTGCACAGAATTTCATACAGAAAAGCAAAAACCCCAAACATCAAAGAGAAGTTGGTATAATAACCCCTAGGACCATCTTGTAAATCTTTGTGGTAGTCCCGACCGCAGATGAGGAACAACTGTTGAAGGAACCATAAAACAATAAGAAGCTCTGTCTCTCAGTGATTTATAGTTCAGTCAGTAAAGAATTATGTTTTATCTTGATAGATAAACTCCTAGGTTTGGGGATTTGACAAAGAATATTCCTCAAAACTTAGTTTGAACGTGAAGGTCAAAAATAAATCATCTAGACATTATTTGCCTCTATCAGCATTTTGAGTGGTTTGGAGATTTTAGCATCTAGATAAGAAACTGTGATGAATAAAACTCCTCTCTCTCTTCCTCTTTGTCAAAATATAAAGCATCGTATAACCATTCAGAATATACTGTATCAAAAAACTTGCCAAATCTTGAAACTGGATATTTTCTGTTTGTGTTTTGCAGATAGCATTTCCTCAATGAAATGAAATATCAGAAAATTGTGAAAAACACTCCTCCCATCCAGCACGAAAGCTTAAAATGGCAACTGCCAATCTGATTAACGGTCTAAAACCTTATTATATTAAATTTAAAATCAGATAAAACACAACAAAGCAGGTATATGGGTTAGCAATGATTAAAGGCCAAGCCAAAATACTTCCAGCACCGGACCTGTCCCTGTGATCGTATTTGTATCTCTCAAGAAATAACAGATTATTCACCCCCAACAGAATTATTACAGGACTGCACATTTGTCATCACAGTCTATCTTCACTGTTTGTTATTCTCATCTTCTGCTGTTATCTCCAGACCCATTGGCTTTTGATATGCTGTAAATAGTATTCTTTATACTGCCATTTGTATTCTTTTTTTTATTAGTATTATTTTTATTTTAAAACCTTGTAGATAAAATCCTCTCCTGGAGAGCAACAAGTTGGAAAACCTCAGCAGATAGAGCACTAAGATGTTTACCTTGTATCTCTACACTGTTGTAATGGGATTAAATTGAGATTTTCACTTTCACTGGGATGAAGATGCTTGTGGCTTTAACAAAACAAAACTTCTGTGTTCCTTTTTAGTCCTTATTGATTTAGGATCATTATCACCTCCACAGATTATTAAAAAATGTACTCTGCACCAATATTCCAATACTTCAATAACTTGTCACAAATAGGTTACAGAATGTGGTTACCTGCCCAATGAAGGGTTAAGCACACAGTGCAAGAAAGCCTCAGAGAGTCATTAATAAGGATGCATAGCTCTGGTTTAATATAAATTGTCTGGCGGGACTAAAATTACAGTCAGCAGGAGTTTTCAGTGTTAATTGGGAAACAGTAAAAATGGCCTTTTTGACGTAGCTGCTCAAATAAAATGTTGCACAGAGTTCATTTGTATTGTTTTGGATCAAATGAATATCAGACGGTGTCTTTCAGCCCATTAGATACAAATGCTGCAGTGTAGAGTTGCATTACTTCAGACCAGGTGGAAGATGTTGTAAAGTGATACCTCCCAGTTGCAACAGGCTTCTGAATTTCAGTCGACTTGGACAAGTTTCAAGCCTATACATGTCATGATGTCAGAATGAGAAACAGCTAAAATGCATTGTTAAACGTGTATGGGACCAGGAGTGAATCTTTTATGTCATTACTCAAACAGCGTCTTTTAAGAATTCCTTCAGCACAGAGAACAAATTACACCTGCTAACAGTCCACTCATTCCTCGTCCTCACCCAACTGGCTCCGCTGTTATAACTCACTGAGAGTTAAAAGGGAGCGCAGAATTCAAATTACTGCCATAGACACCACATTTTTAAGACTTGTTATCACCTGTGAGCCGCAGCATGTTTACAAAAGGGTGATCTGTAAATGAGTCATCCGCTTTTACTCAACCTGGAAAATTTTGGCAGCACTTTAAGGACAATCATGTCAGAGTGGATTAAGTCCAGAGGGAGAGGTTGATCGACGATGGTGATGAAAATGCTTAAAATGAGAATTTGTTTGAGTGCTCCAATGCAGACGGGGAGTGGATGAGGAGTGTTGTTTTCATATCAGCGAAGAGAGGTAAAATGTATCAAAGTCATATTATAGTGGTCCTTGTGAGCAGCTAAGGTAAACAGCAACAGCCACATAAAAAACAACCATCAAAACCCGAGGAACATTCATGTGATCTCCCATAAAGAACGTCTGATCATTCTTTTTGTCTTTTATTTCCTTAGAAGGAATCAAGTAATTCCTAACAGGGCGGGGAAAGTAAGAACCACTGCACAGACTTTGCCTACCATGAGGAATTTATAAGAGGCATCCTGCAGCCGGATGGAAATGTTGTATAAATAAAGTACGATTACTAACCGGAAAGAATGAGGAACATGACGTGGATTTTAGTTAAAAGCCCAAACCTCACCTAACATATAAATAAATACATTACTCAATAATCAGATATGGTTCCCAGTAATCATTGGAGCCTGAGGACCATCCCAGTGTTCGAGGACAGACACCGGAGTCAGATGTTTTGTCTGTTTACCATGCTGATGCTCGGAGAATATTTATCTCATGACATCACATTTTAAATATGTGATATACATTCAAAGCGCTCCTCTCATTTTTCAGCTGGTTGGACCAGAGTGTTGGCTCTTTGCCGTGCATGTGGAAGAATTACTTTATTATCTAGCAGCTGCATTAGCAGCTTTTTCACTGTTATTGCGTCCTCTCGAAAGCACGAGGCTTTTTAAAGTTTGTGTCTGTGCAGTCACATAAACTAATGAAACGAGGCATCTCATCTGTCCTCTCTATTCCATGTTGATTTCAAATTAAACTACAACTACAGTTTACTCTGTGATATTATAAATACTCCTTCCAAACAAGGCTTGGATTGCCAAGTGGGCACAGACCCCAGGCCTGTTGCCTCAGGCTTCAGGGCCACACATTCATACAGTCTCAACTGGTTTGTGGATATTTGATTAACTTTAACCACTAAGGCAAAGTACTGTGCTGTCCACAAACACCCTGTTTTTACTGTGTATATTTCATCTTGTGTTATACAATGACATTAATTCCTGTCCAACTTACATACTGTATGTTAAGTTTGTCATTTTACTTTTTTTACAATTATGTGTTTTTACATTTGTAGAGATATTTTTTTTAACATAAGTAAAGGATCTGATCAGTTAGCACATCCAGGAAAGGCTCTGAGATGTATGACACATCTCAGATCCTCAATTAAAACTGTGTTTCTTACTCTTTTGCAGTTGTTTAATATTTCATTTATTTATTCACTTCTTAGGTTAATGTACATCCATGACACTTGAATATGGCCTATGGTAACCCCAGTTATTTATTGATTAAAAACTGTTATTCTTTAATTATTCCACAAGGGGGAGCTGTGAGGTGAAAAAGCTGCAGTGTCTCTAATATCAAACAGATACTACAGCATTTCACAATACTGGAGAATGTATTGATAGATTTCAGATAACCATCATGGTTTTCCAGCACAAATGTTGAAATCACAACTGGCTGTCCTCCTTCATGGTCAGAGACGTATGGGAGTGACAGGGTGTCTGAAAACCCTTGTCAGTCTTGAAATGTAAAGCTCTTTGAGAAGACAGATGACTCATGACACAGTCATAAGGCGCCCAGATGCCCAAAATACTAAATAAAAAGAGAGGGAGGTTTTTCAAACGTAGGTCTAGTCCAAGCATTTATTACTAAATACAGAGGAATGCACAAGCATCTTTTCTTAATATTTGAAATGATCAACAAAAACAAGACTTAGATGAATTGGAAGATTATGATTTACATGGATTTGACGAATTGTGGTGCAGAAACGAACACAGGAATTGTTGTAAAATTATTCTCCAGTTTCATATGAGACATTTTAAAATAAAGAAATAAAAATGATTACATTGACTTTCAACATAATGCAGTGTGAGGGGGGCAGAGGCCGTACGCTCGAGTCCATCTGCAGGCTCAACACTTCCTCCGGCCTCCCAGTGCAGCACCTTGCCCCACTTCTCCCTCCACTCCCTCTAATACCCCTATTCCATCAAATCCTGCCACTCCCAATCACCGCCTCACCCCAAATCCCCTACAAAACACTCATGCATTCTACAAACACTCGCAAAGCAGCTAGGTAAACATCCTGCCACCCACAGCACAGTTTTTGTTTTTGTTTTTTTTTGTTTTTTTTGGCTCAAACTAAAAGCATTTAAGTTTAAATACCTCCACCTTGCCCATACAGTGTTTGAACTATGGAGTCCGAACATAAAAAACGTCAATGAGAATGGAGCAGTTTAAAGGTTATAAGGTGCGGAGCATATTCTTGTAATGAGCGACCAGTAAAAAATGACAGCTAACAAAAGCTCCACAGCACAAAGCAGCGAATGAAGGAAAGAAAGGAGTTTCCTGAGGCAAAGATAACTGTCATCATTCCTACGGACGCGTGACATATCTCTCTGCAGCATCTATAACATGAAAGATGTTTTGTTAAATAACATGTCCATCTTTCAAATGGCCAACAGCTTTCCAAAGAGACGGCTATCAGCAAGCATTTCCACAACCACTTTCACCTCCGGAAGAACTGAGTAGGAACTGTTTGCTGAGGCTCTGAAAGGCGCTGCCTCCGACTGAAGGACATCAAAACCAGAAAACAGTGGATCCTCTGTTCAACCACACTCACGCCAGCCGGCTCACAGAATGGCCGTCATTCTTTTCAGCGGCAGAGATGGTGCCATCCAAGATCTATTTAGAGACAACTTTCGCACTTCTACCACTGAGACCAGCCAATCAGAGAGCACCGGCAGAAATCCATCTGCACCCTGTCAGATAAGAAAAACGTGGTCACCTCTTTGCTCCAGGCTATAAATGAACTCTGTTTACATATAATAGATGTCAGTCAGCCAGTACGTGCTGCCCATTGAATGGTTCCTCTCTAAAACATAATGTCATTAAGGTCATCAATTATTCATGATTATTTATGTTTAAAGGTTTTAAATATTTATGGATGTGAAAAAATGCCCATGAATTATGAATGAATGTAGAGGGAGACAATAAGCTCATTTCTATAACTTGCACACATCTATCTCTATCAAAAAATGACGTGTCTGTCTGTGAGCTAAATCTTAAACTAATTAAAAATGTGAAAAGAAAAAAAAAAGACTCTATCAGTCTCAATATAATCAGAAACAGCCAGAATAGATTGTGATAATACATCTTTGGAGAGTTCAGAGTTGCTCAGCAAGAGAAGAAACACCTGCTCGCTGCAGTTGTTCAGGCTGTTTGGGTCCTCCAGAGTCACCGCTGCATCCACCATCCCGCTATCTCCCTCTAAAGATGTCTGAACTCACCAACATGCTGCAGCTGGACATGGGAGGGGGTTGTAAAACTTTGGCATGTTTATTGTAGATCTTGTCAGCACCGTTACCAACAACAGCTGTCTTGTATACACTAACGCTATTATCCTTCCAACGAGCGAGAACGCTGACACAAGTATTGAGGGGGTTTCCTTTAAATCTGCAAACAACAATAATCATTTCTTTTCTTTTGTTTTTGCTCAGATATGATTTTCCCAAACTCCAATAAGCAGACAGCTGTCAGTTGAGAGCAGAAAGCAAAGAAAAATGACAGCTCATCCATAAAACCTACACATAAAAGGGAGGACAAAGGGTGAAAAGGGTTAATTAAGGTTTCACTGAGCATCCTCTGCGTTCACTTTAAGCCCCTTGTTTTCAAAAAGTTTCTCTCTCTTTTCAATTGAGACTTAATTAACTACCGTTGGCTCAAGGTCTAACTTGCTATTATCACCCCATGAAAAGAAAAAACAAATGGAGATAACGATTATTTCTTTGAAAATTCCCAAAGTGGTGCGAATTCCCATGGATTAATCGTACACGTCGATCAAATGGCTGCCATGTGCTATCACGCCGTTTGATTTTGCTCGCTAGTGTTTCTGGTGATTAACTTTGGTCTTTTCATTCCTGAAGCTCGCTCTGGTTTTTCTGCAGTGAGTTTGTAGACATTCTGATCGAAGACCGTTTACTTCAGTGGCAAGTTGCGGAAATGTCTGTTTATATCAAGGATGAAGTGGTTCCACTTTAATACCGTTATAAACATTTTAAAGGATATTTTTGGTGCATGGAGTATAAAAACCATACCAGGAAATTACATAAATAAAAACTGTGTAAATACAACGAGCTGCAGGAATGCTGTGTTTCAAATAGAAAGCTGGAGTGAAAGTTGTCATTTCAGATTTCAGGGGTAAATTCTTCATTTATTTATGAAATATGAAATAGTTCAGAATACAAACAGCTGAAGTCATTTCTCCCCCCACAGCTGTAGTAAATACAGTAGGTCACAGTCAAATTGAAACATGTGCTCCGCTTGGCCGAATAAATCCCAAAGGGGAAAGGATTATTTTTCACTCACAAATATACAGCGGTTACCACGGACCCATACATCAGCGACATCATTCTGCCGCTGATCGTCTCTAAAAACGAACTCAAGCTGACTCCTGTTATCCCCAAATGCCTGCACACATGGTACAAACTCTGAGAGGTGGTGTTGCCTCATTGAAACTGTGCAGGAAGTTGTGAAAGTTGTGTTGTCTGGCCTTGTGTTAGGATTGTGTCCCCCGGGGGAAAAACAAGCACTATGTCTTCATGCGCGTATAAGCCAGGAGGAGGCGTTTCCTGCTTTTACTACGAACAGAACGAATGAAGGAGATGAAATATGGTGAAAACTTATTAAAGTTAATACAATCCACATCCAAAGTGCAGCACAGTGTGTGGATTTATTGCATGGGTGGGCTGAGGAGGAGGCAACCCCTTCACCCAACAACATACAGCACAAGCGGCACCAGTACTGTTCACTAGACTTTGCTGCACGTCTCCAGATCACAACTGCTCTGCAGGGCTGCATACACTTCAAATAAATAGTGTTCTTGAATTACCTCCACATGATTTATCTTCAGTACAGTACAGTACATAGTGTGTATATATATCGCTGTTGTCACATGAAAACTCTCTGACTCCACTTTCATGTGTTTGAGTTTTTCTGTTTAATTCAAAGCCAAGTTCCTGCTGAAAAAGTTGCGCTCTGGTTTGTTTTATCAAACTGTGATTTTCGGTGCATTGTGGGAGTTGTCAAACTTCTTGTTGTTGTTAGCTTTTCAGATTAAACCACATCTCTAAACCTGTCTCCACTCCTTCCCCTCCAGATAGTGATACCCCTGTGTGTGTTTCAGTGGCGAGAATAAAAAGCAGCGAGGCCTTTTCACAATAAGAATTTTGACTTTTCCTGGTGTAACAAGTCAAATCATTGCTGTGCTTGTTCCATTCAGGCACCCCAGCACGATAGCCTGGGTCGTAAACCTGAAAGGAATGCAGCTACAATTAATGACATCAATTACACCTGTGTGTTACCTGTAATGACATGTCAAAATGTCTCCTGTGAGAAAGACTTATTGAACATTTCCCCTGCAAAACGTATTGCATATACCTGGTCTGCTGATTGACTTTTTCCATGTGGAACAACATTTGACATTGCAAAATGATACTGAATAAATAAATGTTTTCAATCTTTAGTGTCACTTCCTCTAAATCTAATGTCAATTTTAGCCGTTCTGAATTAATAAATGAAGTATTAAAAAACAATCGAAAACAAGCAAACACACAAACAAACAAAACTTACATAACTTACCTCTGGCGCCATCTTGCCACCATGCAGACAGATTGAAGATTTCTGTGGTGGTTGCTGCTTCTGCCCGAACACAATGGAAGTTAAATGAAGGTTGACTTACGATGCATCAACAACCAACAAACTGTAACTGAACCGCATCATCTCTTTTCCCAGAAGCTGAGCCGCCGTTACTCGGTGAAATTTAGAGGTGTGTAGTTCATACACAAACACACAGCACTGCCTGATTCACCAGCATCACATGCAGAGCCCTGCTAGCCCTGATTAGCCAGCATAGTCCTAGTTTTCCACTAATCTAAATGTAGCATCTTAACCAGCCAGCAGACTGAGTGGAGATGAAGACAGTCACATCAGCTGACTCACTTGTCTACGTAAGAAGGGATATTTGAGCTGTTGTGGCAATCGTTTAACTGTAGGAAAAGAAATGAGGGAAGTGAATGAAATTATTCGAATCCGCAAAGTGATTTGGATTTTCCACCCAAGCGTGGTTCCAGACGTCCAATCTGCCACCCACGTTTTTTTTTTTTCTTCTATTCAAATTCATCAGACATTGTGCTCACTCCTGACAGCAGTTTCCCCTGGTTGGAAAACCCACCAGGCCAATCAAAGCTTTGCAAGGCTGGACGAAGAATAGGCCCATCCAGTGCTTCCTGTGCCAGAGGAAAAAATGGGAGTTGAGTGCAGACGAGAATAATGACAGTCTACAGGTTTTTGTTAAGCCCATTTACAAAAAGAAAAAAAAAAATTCTTGAATCTCTTGATAATTGCAGAAAATGTTAAGTCAGTTGATCTTTACAAATACTTCAACAACTTTTACATCAACCAGAAAACGCCACTGAGATTGTTGACACTCACAGCTCATTGGTTTCTGATCACACAGTAGCAACCATAACCAGAAAACCACTGACAGATCAGATCAGATAAGAAAAGATCATGAGAGAAACATCAAACTAAACTGCAGATGGTTCAGTTTGCCGTCAACACTGGAATGTTTTTGAAGGAAATGGTCGCTTTGAAAAGTTCACAAAGTGGATCACCCAGTACTGACCCAAGAAAACAATTTGCGTCGTAATGTTTCCAGTGTAATTCTTCGGAGCTGTGACGAACACACCTTTCAGCTGAACTCAAAACCCCATGATGGCCCTCTTAAAACCAAAACCTGTTTAATGTTTTGTTTTGTTTGTTTTTGTTTTTTTTAGGGAAAGGTAACTTTTTCCAGACATGACATTCTGGTCTAAAATGAATGATGTTTTACAGCAACAACAAAAAGACATTCCTTGAAAGTGTTATGTAATTTCACTGGAAGGATACGAGTCGCGTTATTTGATATTTTCATTATCTTCAACAAATTCGATACAAAAATGGGTCTTTTATTTTTATAACTCTTCTGTCTGTGGCTCCTACATAAAAAAGTTATCGTTTTATACTTTAAAATGATCCATAGTTTCTTTTAACACATGGGAATTGTAATTTTTTAGCAAACGTCTCTCAAAATGGAACGAGTGGGTCACTTGTCGGGGACTATTTTCAGCTGTGGATTGATCCACATTTGGGCTCCAGTAAGTATTTTTGGGCAGTGTGTGTATAAATAAACTACAGTTCCCACATTTTGCCCGCCATGGAGCAGTGTCACCCAGGACGATGTTTTGGCTGGCTGATGTGTTCTCAGTAATTGCTGAACAACAACACACCCATGGTACGGTAATATGGTGTAACAGGCTTTTACTAGACAGATGACTTTGTTTACTTTTCATTACTGTCAATAATCTGTCACAGTGACATCCTCTATTATCTCCTGATTGTTCCTCCTGCTCATCAGAGCGATGAAAGTGTCTGGTCACAGGATTTTGCTTTGTGAACATATTGGTTCATTAAATGTAATCTGATCGTCTGCATCCTCTTCCTACTGCTGTAAAATTCTAATTTGCCCGCAGGGTTTTTCATACTTTTTGGCTTCATTAACAGCATCTTGTGTGATGTGTTTTTTATTATTGTATATATTTATTGATTTCAGATACAATGCGAGTACAGAATATCTGATAACCCTAAGATCAACAGTTTGGGAGAAATGATGAACATCCATACCTCTGAAATTATGTTTATTCAGCAGTCAATATAGAATGTTAGATAAAACATTTTTGGCACAGTTGCTTAATGATAATAAGCTGTCCCATTTCTGTGTGGTACTCTAAATAAATATGCAAAACCATAATTTACTTCCCAAATAAATACAATATAAGCTACAATAAAGATGCACCGCATCCGCTTCTGCGCACTGCACCTTCTCGGAAAAACAAAAACAAAACAAAACATAATTTATTGTACTTCAGGCAAACAGTTGTAATGGGTTCGAACCAGAACAGATGCTTGATAATTCATTTCAACAGCTTATTTTCTCCCTACAAGTCTACCAGGCAATACAACAAGGAGGCATTTGACTGGCCAATAGAAGGCTGTACTGTGGGCTCTGGGTTAAAGCAAGTTACAGGGTTTTACAGATGGGTGCAAACATATTCCTGGATCAGGTCTTTACTTCATAGTTAGTTTCCCTGCAGCAAGAAAACAAAACAGAAAGAAAAAAGAAAAACATGCCGCTACCGATCATGAAAACCATTCTTCTCTTTCACACGTGAGCCTCAGATTGGCTAAAAGCTCCGCGTGTAAACATTCATAAATCACATCCAGAGGTGACATCAAAAAGGTCGAATCGCCTGGAAGATGAGACGTGAGATGTTTCTGGATCGAAGTATGTGCATTCGTCATGTGTGTTGAATGAACTTGGTGTGTTTTGGCAATTCTTTGAGAAAAATAATTCCAGAGGATTATGGGTAATCACAGTTCTGGGTTATTAGGGAGAAGTTTTTTGCTTTTTTTTTTTTAAAAGAAAAGACAACAAGAAGAAATCTTCGAGTGTAACAAACTAGTCTATGAAGAGCAAATGGGAGAAATTGTTCATATTGTTCTATTGCTAAAGTGAGTGTATGTGTGTGTTTTAAAACTGGTCCTCTTTGTTAATCTACACAACATCAATATACAAAACACATGGGTACCGAACCTGGAGCTCTAGAAAAGGATTTTCTTTCATCGTCAAATTCTTATCAATACTTACCTGTGTAATAACACTGCAATCAGTAACCGTAATGCCAACAAACAGGTCACTATGTCATGTCATGTGTGGACACCAATACAAGTCGATATACTGTGTGGGGACAGCTTATCACAAGATGTCATAAACAGGTCAGTGGTCCAAACTGTCCTGCACAGAACTCAAAGTAAACACTGGTGCATTTAATGTATTTTCCTGTTTGTTTGTTTGTTTGTTTGTTTGTTTGTTTGTTTTATTTATGGCTTTGAACGACAGCGTGTTAGGGTCACTGTAGGTTAAAGAAAAAAAGAGAGAAGAAACAAACTATAAGGCGGGCAGGAGTAAACTTCAGAGTTTTAAAACTCAGATTCTTTAACTTTAAGTCACAAATTTGAAAGAAAAAAAAACCCACAAACAAATTTTATGAATTTACTAAATCTGTGACGAGTTGGATTCTCTCTGACAAAATCATCAAAAATGTCAGAAACTCGAAAATTTGCCAATTTATGAGGAATAAAATAATAATACTAATAATATCAAAAAATTTGTATTTACCAGCTTCATTCATTCATCTGCACAAACTTACCTGATCCTCGCTAACTAAGAACTCACATTTTCAAGGTTTTTCTTGCAAATTTGTAAGTTTTTTTTTTCTCAGAAAACTGATTTTATCTGAGAATATCTGAGTTTTTTCTCATAAATACCCTCCACTTTTCCAGCTTGTTTTCTTTTCTTCCTTTTTTTTTTTTTTTACCTGCAATACACCACTTTTAAGCACTTTTTTTTCGCCTGAAGGGTGATTTACTGTCATCGTCGTTATAATGACGTAAACTACGAGATTTGGACTTCTTTACCGTCCGTGGATATGAAATGTTGTAACAGCAATAATCTAGTCACCGTGGCTCATTGTCAACATGAGTCTATCACCTGTGTCACTATTCAAATGAAATATCACAACCATAATATTGCTACGTTGTTGTTACACCACAGTTTACAGTGTTACTACACAGATAGAAAAGATAATAAAAATGTTTTTGTCATGAACAGTCATTTCCTGTATTTTTACATGGAGTCCACACAAGCACAGCGCGTGCCGTCCCAAGCTGTGGTGACAGTCAGAAGTCAGTCTGTCAAAGATGGCCGCCACAGAGCAGCCGTGATTATATTCCCATCCTTTCCACCTCTTCTTGAATTTATATTCCACGTTTTCTTTTAACAGCATCCTCGTTCAACTCTTCCAACAGGGGCTGAGAGCAGCATGAAGAAATAATAAGTCAGTTTCTCTGGGTCATACACACCCGCAATTCTTCGCCGACACATTTTGTATCGTGTGATAGCGGCTATTGTTGTCCAGGAAGGAAAAGTCATTTTCAAACGCAATCGGCCGGCAACATGGCCCATGGCTAACCTTGTCCTTGCGGCTCTTCTTCTTGAAGCCCGTCCGCATCATGTGCTCCATGGTGATGTCATAGTTGCGCCGGTGGGCCGTGCATCTTCCGCTGCAGTATCGCAGCAGCACCGTCTCGTCGCTCTCGTAGCCGAGACCCAGTTCGCTCACGGTCAACTCCAGCTCCCTCACAGTGCAGGGCCTTCGGTTCTGGGCTCTCCTAGTCCTACGGGCCTGGTTCTCACCCAGACGTCGGCTCTTCCTTCTCTTCCTGTCTAGCAAGGTCCCGACCACATGTTGTAGCTCGCCCTCGGTGAAGCTCTGAAACATCATGGAAACTGAGAAGAGCGGGGATAAAGCAACAATTATAGATATTATAGAAAAGTGACAGACAAATTATCTGATCGTTGTGCAACGTGAATAGCAGGGCAAGTATGTAAACATGGCAGATAGGTCATAGAGATAAGGGTGCCCTGAAGCCAGTTGTGTGATGAATAAGTTGCAGTGAAGCCAGGGGAAAGAGGCAGTCAGTGAACTATGAGGTGTTAATTGACTTCAGGCTGTGGTGAGATAACAGCAGAGTCAGGTACTAAGTGTTCTGTCTGAACCTCTGCAACCTTTTCACACACTTAATCTGAGAGCAGACAAGGAAGATAGACAATCACAGTGGATCTTACACTCTGAGAAGAGAGAGTTGATGTTGTTGTCTGCTGAGCGGACTCTCCGGGGAAGACCACCCGTCTGCTGCGACAAGGCCGCGGGCTCAGCTAAGGATGGTGGTGAGGTTCTGGATGTCGACTCTGACGATGAAGATGGACTCGATGAGGATGAAGGTGTGTGTGGATATTTTGTCTTAGGTCTGAACTGTCCGACAGCGGCCATGTTTCTAATGAGGACGATGGACAGGGCTGCACCACAGAGCATGAAGGCAAAAGTAGCACCTTTCCATAACTTCATCTTAGAACGTGGAGGAGCATTGAAACTCTGTGGAGAGAGGCAAAAGGTCAGACAGCACATTTAAGCACAGGGAACAATGCCATAATTGTTATCTCCTCACCGTCACATTTCGGCAACCTTCCACGTCTTTCAACTTTCACTCTAACAGGGCTTTTATTCTGCCGTCAGTTTACTTTCTCTGATTCTGCTGTCAGCTCATTTTCACTCTTAAGTGGGTTCACGACGTGTGAGCTCAACATCACTCGCTGACACCTGAGAATGCACTGTGTTTTTAAAGTTATATCGAAGCGGCCCGAGGGTGAAAGAAAATAACATAGCTGCAAAATATTTTTTTCTAACCGAAGGCGTGCAGAGTTGTGCAAGCCACTTTCCCATGAAACTAGTTTACACGATTCTGAATTATCTAAAAAAAAAAAAACAACCTGATGCAAATTTCAGCTGCTTTTTTTTTATTATTATTTCTGTGTCCCTACAAGCACCTTTTAAAGGGAGGAGGAGGAAGAGAAAGGGCTCATTACGGTAATCTCTTTGACACACCTATTTCCAAAGCACTGTATGATGAGGCCTCAGTGAGCATGTGCGGGTACATCTTCACCTTACGCAGCCCCTCCCTTTAAGGAGAGGCTGCAACACAAAAGCCACAAAACTCAATCTGAAGCACTTATTTCTATCCACTTTCTCCTCTTTCCTCCTCATTGTTATTCCACTGGTATCGGAGAAGTTTTACCATCCCACTTCTTTGTATTTTTCATATCATGTCACCAGTGAGCAAAACATTTCCCCAGAGCCGGAAATGGTATACTGGCAGCGACTAACAGCAAATCCAGACCAGCGTGGAAAGTGTTTTGCCAGACTGGATCCTGTAGTGTACACATATACAGACGGCTGGATTGTTTACAAAATGTCACATATCTTTGTCCAGCCTTTTTCTTTTTTTTTTTACAGGAACAAAAATCTGAAATGAATAATTTCTGATAGTTTACTCCTTCAGATCAAATGAAACATAAACATTTGTGAAAAATAGTAAAACAGTAGGAACATTTTTGGTTTCCCTTTGTGGAGTTAAACTATTTGCCATGGGGTAAAAAAAAAAAAAGAAACTACTGCACAGGCGAAGTCAGACAGTACTCCTCTGCGTCTGAGTGTTTTGGACCGCAGAGGGAAAATACAAAGACGCTGCACACATGAGCTGCAGTGGTGTAAACAGCGTATAAACAGGTACGACCAGTCCTATCAGTCAAAAGCTTGACTCATCACTCATAATTCCATATGGGTTCGACGTGGTGAGCAGCCTCTGCACAATGAAGGGGTAGAGCAGTATTCATTTGAAAGTCAAACATTTCATCTAACAATCTCACTTGACACACAGTCTGTATAAATCAAACGTGGAGCCTGCAGAGTGTCGCCCCCGTGCCACCCCGGCCCTATACGTCTGCAGGTTTTGTCTGTATTTACTCGGCGGGGGTGATAGATAGAAGCCTCGATGGAAAGTTTCATTTTGTTTCTGTTGGCTCTTCACGCCAGGAATCTCACCGCTGCTGCTGCCGCCGCCTCTGAATATGATGAATTTTCAATTTTAAAACGAGCTAGTTTGTTATGATGTATGGCAAAAGCATGAGCTCATTGTTTTCTTACACTATTAATAGGTCAGTTTTGGGGGCCAGTTAATCATCCTCAGAGTTAATTGTTTCACACAGCAGCGATACATCAACGTCCTCAGTCCGTTAGCTCTGTGGCTCATCTCAATAAAAACAATTAGCTCGTTAAAAAAAAAAACCCAAAAAACCCAATGAGTCCTGTGATGTCTCGGTTGCCGACAATGGATGAAGACCGGTCATCAAATGCTGATCTCACGTCCCTGAAGACACTTTGATTGTCATAATTGCCCCACTCAGAAACGCATTAGTTCTTTCTGCAGTCGATTGGCGCCAATAAAAGTGCCAAGGAGCATTCTGCAGCTTGTTCAGATGGTCACGGGTGATTAATCAGCGCAGACATTTAATATCCACCACTGGCCCATGCTGTCATGGACATAAATATACAGACAGTGATAGGTGAAGGGAGCACGGGTGTTTTCTTAGGGAGAGCAACGGAAAAGGCATGAATGGGGAGTCCGGCTTCCTGACAGGACAAATGCTGCTGTTTTCCAGCAAACAGAGTGGGAGCAACAACGCAGAGGATATAGAGGAACCCCAGAGGACTCACCGGCAGAAGGAAAAGCCATCCTCAAACAGAGACATAAAAGCACAGATGAGTTGCTAAGTCAACTAAAACAGCTCCCACACAGCCGCAGCATGCCGGGCCCTTAGCAGAGCACCGGTGCTGATGTGCCCATGCTTGCTCCTGTGTGAGGAGATAAGGCCGGTCAAACGCATGAGGCCCAAACACAAACGCAGAAAATCATCCATTCACGGGGAGAAAAGAGAAGGATTTACACGCATGAAGGTCCTCATTAGGGTTTTGTGTTTGCAGTGAGAGTTGGAGTGAATATGTGGTCGTGAAAGAAGCAGCACACCTGATGTTTGCAACTGAGCCATATGCCACCTGAAGAGCCACCAGCTGAGTGAAGCCTGTCTCAGAGGATCACTGACATGTTTGAGGGAAACCATGAAAGTGAGCCGCTGCTTTGCCAAGAATTCCTAAGTTGGTTGGACCCATGCCTGAGACATTATGTCTTCTCAAATGCATATACAATGAATCGTACAGTCGCGGCCGGAAACTCGCCCCCTCAACCGAGCTCTTGTTGTGACTCAAAGATCGCATTATTTCAAATCACACAATAAATTTGATGTTTAAAAGGAATAATTGGGTCAGTGGCCACAGCGTAGCTAAGCTGGCTGTAATGTAATTACAGTAGCATGGCACTCGTGTCCTCCCCGCCCTCCCACGCCTGAAGGAGACACTCGACAGAATGCCACAGCACATGGACAATGAACTGGAGATCTGTCAAAATGGGGATAAGGGGCGTCTGTGGTTAACACTTTTGAATGAAGCTGGCAGACAAGGGGGGGGCCTTCTTGTCAGCTTGCTTGGATCTTGACCATTGTGACATGATTACAGTGGGAGAAGATCACAGACGGGCCTGAATGAAGAGCTTCTTTGTGAACGGGAGAAAAAAGCAGATACCGACTTTTATGTGCCCCCACTCTGTAGCATTTGTTCCTGTCCATTCCCTAAATACAGCCTGGTCTGTCTCACTCTCTCTGCCTCGCGGTGCTGTGACTCACACATACCATAAACACACACATACAGCTCTTGCGTAGCTTCACTTTCCCCCAAATCATATGACACACACGGGCCTCCATAGAAATCAAGTCAAAGTCCAACCTTCCACTGTCGTCCAGACACCCACTTCACTCCCAGGAGCACCATCACATAACGCTATATAATCCATCTTACATAATAGTGCTGCTTCTTGATATCTAGAAATGTCCACAGGTCTGAACCGTTGTGTTATTTGCCACTGCACCGCCTGAGGCCTCGACCTGCAGAACATTATAACCACGCTGTGCGATTCAGCCCAGCTCCACCCATGTGACCGGCTGTCTCGGCGCTACTGTGAACACACCCCAAAAATACCTGCGCTGAAAAGATAACAGCAGCATAACAAACAGCGGGAAAGGAACCTACTGTGTTGTTGCAAGGAAACAAGGTGCTTTAGGGAGTCCTAGAGAGGCCTTGTCTCGTCTTTTCCCTCTTAAGTGAGCATCAGGAGGCCTGGGGACAGCTAGAGAGTGCTTGGGGAGGTAATAGGGACATATTCCAAAGATCAGGGCGGGATTAGCACTAATGCCTGCCGGCTTTATCTGTAGTCACGTGGGTTAACACCTGGCTGCAGTGTTGGTGGCGGAGACCAGACCTTGCCTTATGTGTGTGTGTGTTGGTGTTAATCCATCAGACACCTCTAACTCAGGGGTTAGGCCTGCATGCAGGAGCCCACTGATAGAGCACCAGCAGGCGCTTCTTTCCCTCCTGCTAAAAAACCTGTCCTAATTTTTAGTCCAGAAGAAAAGTGACAAACCCTGTGAGTGAGAGATCTGTGGCGTTGGCACCAGAGTGGGCCAAAAGGCTGTAAAATAAAGTGGATGTTCTGAGCCAGGATTGGCCGTGCTAAATCCAGCCCTGGTTCTAATGCAACTGAAAAAGGCTTAGGTTAGACAGTGCTGTAATTTTGCTGGGCAGTCGCTTCGGTTGGCCCCGTCTCTGTCACTCAGTAACCATAGGATAATTAAAACAAGCCTGTTCCTTGTTAGCGTGAAAGCTGCCGGTTGTTATTGGGCAGAAAAAGGAAAAAAACGTCTGTGGGCAAAGCTAGAAAAACAGTGATCATTTTAATACACAGGCCACAACTTCTGACTCCTGCTTCTGTTTACTTGGACGTCAATAAATGGCTAAAAAAGCTTCAATTTTCCTTTTTTCTTTTTTTTGGAAGACCTACTATCACCCACGGATTTATACAGATTAATCCAGTGACCCAACAGCCTAGCACGAAATCTCTCCACTCAAACCTGTTGCAGCGAGGGTGGTGTTAATGAGGTGTGAGTGGAAGACGCACATTTGACACCTGTCCCAATTTCACCCGCCTTTTTGCTATTTTGGGAAGAGCTGAGTAAAGGTATAGTTGTGGCGTGCGTTTAAATAGTTTTTTTTTTCCTTCCCCCGAACCAACAGGGTTACATGTGAGTTTGAAGCCAAACGTCACCTCGCCCTTGTCATTTTTGTAAGAGCCGAAGGGAAGATTGATGTTGTCTCCCGGCTGCTTTCTAAAGAGGAGTCTGTGAGCTGCTATTCTGGCGGCTAATCTGTCTATGCCAGATCCTCTTTTAACACAACAGCATCGGCTCTAAACCCATGTTAAACATGTTGATGTTGCTGTTACAAAAGGTTGACGGCCATCTGGCACACACTGAATACCACTTTCAAATACGACCCACGCGAGCAAGCACGAGCAAGCACAAACATCTGAGATATGACGACATCTTGCGTCTTCAAAATCCCACGAAACCTCCACTTTTTTATGCGCAATGAATATTAAGTCACCAAAAAGTTTGCCAAAAAAAAACAACAACAAAAAAAACAAAGAAGTAATGCCAATGACACAGCAAGGAGTGGTGGTGTGTCAGTCCAGTCTGATCCTCAGTTTCCTCCAGTTATGACAAGCTTTGGCAGGTTATGAAAGTTGAACAGCTCAATTGACTTTAGGCTTAACCTCTACCTGGCCTCTCGGGGCTCCGCTAGATTCAGTATAATCTCTACGTATGATATGGGCTTAGTGAGAGGGGATCATCACTTCAGTAAAATGCCCACAGTGACTATCATCAAGTTTCTCTCAGCGTGCCCCCATTATATTTTCAGATAACAAGTTCAGCAATTTGATCCCCATCTTCTTAATTATTTAAACTATTAAAGGTGCAGCTCTGCAAGGGAAAAAAAAACTTAATTAATTTTTTTTTTTAATGACACATATAGAGAAAAATAATTAGCTGAAATCGTTCTTTTGTAAAGATCACTAAGTAACGGTCTAACTTTTGGGGGGAGGGCGCATTTGGAGAACAATTATGCATGTTAATGAGGCAAGCCACCATGTTGGATAAGTGACACGAGGGGAAAATACCCCCGACCCACCCCCCTCACCCCCCTCGACAAAATAAACTTTCTGTGCCGCGAGAGGTTGGTCAGATTCTGCAAGAAAACCACTGTAATAATTTCTTTTCCACCACACGACCATGTTTCTTGTAATCAGTGGTAACTGCTTTGCAAACATTTCATGACAGGCTGCTGTGCGCTACTGACATGTGGCTCCTGCAAGGGCCGCTTGTTGATACAGATAATCCAGCGTGTGTTTTCTGCCTCTCAAGCACTTGGTGAGGCATCCCTGTCAGCGGCACCTAACGCCTTCTCCATAAGCTGCTGGCTTAAACTAACAAAAGAAGATGTGGTGTCCTTACCGTTCGGCCGGCTAATCCAGACTTAGCTGCGTGGCGTCGTCTTCAGCTGACCTCCACAGGCAAGTGCTGGCTAGGTAAGTCCATCATCATCACAGGCGAGGTGTGAGAGCAGGATTCCTGCTTGTTCCTCTGAAAAGCATCACAACTCCCTGCACCTGCAAGTAGGAGAGGTGTCCCGACTTGATTCAGGTCCAGGCTTTTTTTATTCTTTTATCATATTTGCACTTCCATAGAACTCTCAGGTCACAAAGATCAAGATCAACATTCCTCCAAATGTCAGTGTGGGCTTCATGGCTCCATAGCAGGTTGGTCCATTCAAAAGAGAGGAGAGATGTGCTGTTTAGAGAAACCTCAGACTTGGCATCTCATCAAAAGATTCAGACAACTCCTATCATGGTCCTTCTTCATGCAGAGCTGGTGGTCCCATCTGCACAAACCTCGAGGCTGAAACAGAGGAGCAGAGTAAATCTGAGGTGCAGTGTCAGGACATGAGCAGCACTCACAGATGCCTTAACTTTTATTCCATCTGTTATGAAACAGTCCTCACACCTTTCTTTTATCTGCACACATGAGCAGCGTTGGAATGACAATGCATATCTCCTTACCCTCTTTCCAGCAGCGCTTCTTCTTCTTCTCCAGCTCCAGAGAGGGGAACTCTGTGGGTCGAGAAGATGGGTGAGGAGGGAGAGCTCGGTTACCGTAAGTGGAGCAGAGAGCTCCTCTGATGCCTCTGCCTGCCTCACCCCCTCAACTGTTGCTCCTCCTCCTCCATAGTTGTGCTTGTGGGCCGAGTCGGATTACTCTTGACATGATAATCTCCCTGGCTCTAGCTCCAGGAGCACTAAAGGATGCTTTGGCCTGAGCAAGGGCTTACATTTACCTTCTGCCGCAAGAGAGTCTGCCATCTTAAGCGGGAGATTGGTAAGAGCCTCAATTGGGCAGATTGGTCTGCTGAAGCGAGTGTTTTTCAATCTTTTAGTGGGAATTAAGAAAGTTCACAATTGGTTTAAATGCCGCTAAGACAACATTAACCCCAGTTAAAAAGTATTATCACAGCAGAGGTATTTCATGATGACTTCCATCTACAGTTGGCCGGGGATAAAACCACGGCTGTTGTTGTTGAGGATCTCACGTTCACGTCTCCTCCAATACAAACTAGTATTTTAGCCCTTGAGCCTGGAGGAGCCAAATGAGGAGCAGATGGTTGTGCTTTTGGAAGGTATCAAGCTCTCCAGACTGCAATCTAAATAAATACCCCATCCATCGGAGGAAATGCGTCAGGTGTGCTGGGTCAGTCACGTATAAACAAAAGCCAACCAGTTTGGAGACCGGGGAAGCGATTCATGAGGGAGGAGAGGAGAAGAGATGGAGGTAGGTCGAGCTTCACAGGTGCTGCTCAGGAAGCTGTTTGAAAAATCTCCAGGTAACAGAGCGAAAGAGCTGACGGTTCAAAGTCAAACATGCTGAAATATGCTGGAGCAGCCGAGGTGGTGTAACAACAGGAAACAAATAATTTGCTCACAAATATCTCATTCTAACACCATGAGTCACTCTCATAGCCTTGGGCCAAATTATACACAAATCTCAGTGTGCAGCGTTTGAATAGCGAGTTGGAGATGTGGCCAAACACAAGCTTTCTAGGACTTAAAATTCCTCCAGTGTTGACTGGGACAAAAAAAAAAAAAGTAGCGGGAAGAAAACCCAAAGGAATCTTCAACCCAAGCTTCCTCTCATACCAAAAAATGTGTATTGATGGATATCTGAGGGTTTGTTATCTCAGTGACCTGAAGCGTGCATTTCATGCGAAGTATGAAGTGAAGCCAAAGCAAACTCTCCAGTTCACCTCAACTCTTCAGCAGAAACCTGACAAGAAAGACACGGTGCCACAAATCAACAGAAGATCTGTGATCCTCCTCACGCTCCCAGTAGTTTGGTGGCTGGTCAGCAGGTGCACAATTACCCCCCCCACTCCACCCCCACAAGGAAAAAAAAAACAAAACACGATAATTATTATAAACTAACTTGTTTGACATGTAGCTCAATTACGTTGCAGAGGAGCCTATGTAAATACATAATGGCCTCCAGTTAGCTGTGGATACGGTGCTTTTCTAGCCTTGAAATGAAGCTATCAGCACAGAAACATTTCCTGACGTGAAGCTGAGACCTTTTGACTCTTTACATATTGTTCACAGATGTGTTAGGTTTTCATGAGCCCTCTTGTAGTAAAAAGCTCCAACAGCTGTTAATTGCTAAATCAAGTCAGAGACAATAGACAAAAAACATGTGAGCCGCGCAGTGCAAAGTTTCACTCAACAGCTACGAGTACATTAGTCAGAGAAACAGCCTGACGTTTAGAATAAACAAGAGCAACAAAAAAAAAACAACAAAGAGTGTTTCCAATTTGAATACGATAGAACCCCGTACACGTCGGATTGAATCTTTTCCACTGGGCGTGAAGGAGTGAAGAAACACATTTTGTTTAGGTTTGGGCAAGATTTTAAGGAAGCCCTCAATCAGTAACACTATAAACACCCCATTCCAGTCGAGGTGTCATTAGAACGGCTGGAAATAAGGCACAAATGTTGCTACTACGCTCATCTTGCACAAGATGTGGTTTGAAGGTTGGACAAGAAACGTTGAGCCAAATGTCATCTGAGCGAGTGGAAAAGTACTTTTTAGAGAACCAAAATCTAAACAGGCATTTGTGAAAAAGATACAGAAGGACAATGAGGGCCTTTTTTTTTATTCTCCTCCAGCGTCACATGTTGAAAGACAACTCCTCTTTCTTGGAGAAAGTGGTAACAAGGTAAACCCACCCCGGCTCAAGAACAAATATACACTGCAATTTGCAGCAGACGAGCTGAGGCCCCAGGGGTGCGGGGGCCACTCCAGTTTCAAAAGGCGCATATGTAGATTCAGATTTTTTTTTTTTTTTACCTCAGCACTTAAACGCCTCTGCTTGTGCCACAATTTGTCCCTTCAGCTAATCTGTGTTGTAGCCTCTCAACATGCATTACAGTGAATTCACCTTCCTCCAAGCAGAACAAAGTGACTGTTTAAAACAACACATTTGTGAACACAGCTAAATGCTGCCCCCGTCTGCCCGTGGTCCACAACTACATGTCACACAGAGCCAGACGACCTCTCACCAACAGAGACGCCAGAACTTCAATAGCTGTTGTTGTTTAATGCAGTGAATATTTCATTTTACTTCATCAACTTTTACATTTTTGTGAGAAGTTGTTATTCAGTGCAGGTGGATCTGCTCCATCCGCCTCTCTGCGTCTTTGATCTGCTGCAGCAGCTTGGCTCTGCCCTGAAAGCCCCTGGTGCTGTCAGGGCCGAGCGGCTGACGCAGCACTCTGTGCATCAAGCCAGGCGCGTACGGGAGTCCTGGTGCTTTGGGGTTTAATGCATTGGCTGCAATTTTGCGCCTCAACACCCAGGGGATCTGGAAACTCTCTTTATCACAGTCTCCGGAGCCCCAGCTCTTCCTGCTGCACCTCACACTCAGCCCAGAGAAAGACTGTCCTCTGCTGCTGCTGCTGCTCCTGGAGATCTGCTCAGAGCTTCTCTGAGTGGAGTCTTTCAAAGTGTTTAGGGCCTGACACGTGTCTGGAGTCTTGTCAGGTGAAGAG
>OMNW01008756.1:0-17343 GCA_900303245.1 Selene dorsalis
ACATATATATATTAAAAAAAAAGATAAGTGACTTAAGAAATATCAAACGAAGCAATGTGTTTGTAATATTGTTCAGGGCCCAGAGCACAAAAACCAGACGTAATTTCAATATTTGAAATGGGCAAGTTTAATTTTGAAGTAAGAGCAAACCAATAAGCTGAGAAAATAGCAAATACAGGGGAGCAAATTGCATTCCCTTGTAAAAGTGAAAAGACTTAAGGAACATATAAAAGTAATCTCCAACTGGAAATTAGAAATCAACCCTCAGAAACCAAATAACAGAAAAGAAATATTACTGTCCACTTTCTAAATCAATATAACATTGCTACAAGACAGTATTACCATGGTAACACCGGTAAAGAATGAAGCAATTCTTATTATTTCAAAATAAAAATCGGAGCCTGAAGCCCCAAGTTTTATTACAGCAGCCGACAGATCACCAGTCTGTTTTCATCTGAAGCATTGCTTTTCAATCACATGCTTTATGAATGTACAAATTTCACTGGACAGGGTGATAACAGGGTCGTAAATTAACAAGCAAAGGTTACCAAGAAATTTATCAGTAGCTTGGAGGATTTTTCCCTCTGCATGCTCGGGTCTCTGAAGACTAGAGTATACTGTAGTTGTGTTAATGTTCAGCAAAAAAAAAAAAAAAATGCCTTCAGTGTGGACCCACTTTCTTTTCCTGCAGTTGGTTGCGAAGGAGAGGGGAGAGAAAATGGCTGAGTTGCATTTTCCTCTCAAATTAGACGCAAATTGGAACCTTCATATCGTAGGATGAAATAAAAAATGTTGACACAGAATATTTTGGTACATGTGTTGCTATTCATTACTAACTATGACCTGCACATTAGGTCATTTCACAGAGCAGTGGCTGTGTTCCTTTCACAGTCCTGCACCTCCTCCTCCTCCTGCTCCTCCTGCTCCGTGCCAACACACTCACTGCTTCACCAGATAGTGTACATTATGAGTTAATGACTGCATCATCTGAGGAAATGGTGATTACCTGAAGACTAGTGTCTTCGGACAAGATGGCCCACAAACAACATGAAACCAACATCGTTATTTATTTATTTTTTTTAGTTTGAGCCTAATTAAGTTACAATGAAAGTTGTGACTAATGTTTGACTCTTAATGGGCTGACTGTGAGGAATGGCAGATTTTCTGAATGGAGCTAAGATTAGGGTGGTGGTGGTGGTGGGGTGGGGACACAGAGATTCATTTCTGGTTATTGCTTATGTGGCACAAATTGTTTCAGACTTCTCTCGGAGAAGTCAGAGTTCAAAAACAGTCTGCCAAACGAGCAGAGGCATTACTTTGTTGCCAAGTAGCATCACAGCCTTTGAACGCGAGACCAGACACACTGATGATCTGTTTTTATAGGACACGTAAGGACTGAAATATGAACACTTAAAGCAGCCCGCACAAACACACAGCCATAATAGCAAATCAATCAGGAGACACAGCGAGTAATCATACACATACACTCATGTGGCCACCCAAAACACACCAGCCCACACCTCCCTCTCTCCACATACGCACACATTTACTTGTGCAGGCACTAAGTGGATACATTAGACAAGAAGGTTGAATTGACAAGCCTATAACTTTAGAGCCAATAAAGGCTAAGAGGCACCACAGTGAAAGAGACCGGATTCAAGCAGCTCTGTTGACAACCTGGCCAAAACGCTGGAGCTGCTGGTCGGGTCCAGCAAATAAAGGGTGAAGCTTTTAGGCAATGAGCAGCAGGTGATCTCAGCTTTTCTGCAAGTCCTAATGCTCCTAAAAGCCACTCTCCCTGGTTCTGTAATTGGGCATCAGTAGTTAATGTAGTATTGACTGCATTACATGCTCCTGTGCATCCTTTCCCACTAATGCCATTTGCATCACCTTGTACATTTACCATATTGCTTAGCCAATAACTGTTAAAAGCAATCTGAATCATGAATCATATAGGGAACTTTTAGCTAGACAGACATCCAAAGGAGACAATTTACAGTTGAGTTAATTTGGGTACATTAGCAGCACAACATGGATTCAGCCAGACAGACCAATTTATGTCTCTGCCCCAATCCTTTTATTGGTTTTTAGATGTGTAAGTGAAAGGATGCTCTGCTGAGAGATATGAAATATCCATTTTCAAACATAAATAATGGGTTACAGATGCATCCATCACTTTTTAGACAGAGGGGAGCCCTGGATAAACTCAAACGTGCAAGAGGAATATGCACAAAGTAAAACAAACAAATGGGCTTTATGGTGAGAGGAGACTGTCATTGTGCTTGTCAGCAGGTGGTCAGCAAAACAATCCTCAATGAAGTGTCAGGAGAGAGGAGAACATGAGAGGGTAACTTTGTTTCCGGTCACATAAAGAGATTAGTACTGTATACAGTCTCCACTGGAGCAAGAATGATAATGTTGTATAAATGTATTTAAATGCATATGCACTGAGCACCATTTAGACCTTAATGTGATAAATGCAAGGCACATCCCAACATCAGTTTAAATCCAAAATGGGACTTCATTAGAGGCGAGTTTGATTTAAATTAAAATTAATTAGATTGCCTCACCCATTAACCTAAATACATTGAAATAGATAAGTAATGCAAGTAGGCCTGTTTGGATGGAAAGTGAGTGAACGTTGCACGGCCCCTATCCATAATTTGCAATCAAGTTAAAAGCACTCTGCTGTCATCTCCCATCCCGTGGTGATGTCAAAGGCTGCCTCGCGAACTTCACAGACGCAAAAAGCACTTAGAGGAAAGGAAAGGAAAAAGAGGAGCCACATGCACTGCAGCGCCTGTGGAGTATCCTCAAACTCTGGGTTACACATCCCCCCCAAAAAGGGCTACACACACACACACACACATATATATATATATATATATATAGATAGATACACACACATACACACAAATCTGCTCCAAATAAACACGCAACTCCTCCAAACTAAAACTGCAGTTTGTCTGAGGAAGGTTATTTGGTGTTAAATGCCACTCCAACTTCATGGTACACATACAGACAGCAAGCCACAGTGTTCGGGGGGGTTCTCTCTGCGAAAACACAAAAAACAAACAAACAAAAAAACACACGGAGCCTGTCGTGATTAAATGGGGCTGAGGGGGGAAAAAGCCAATACAAAGCGGAGGCTGCGGGTGCGCAGGGTCCGGGGCGACGGAGAAACACTTAACGTGTAAAATGTCAGTAGTTTGGCTGGTGTTGCTCCCCGGGTTATAGCATCCTACGGCCGGAGACGTTACTCACCCTCTTCCTTGTCCAACACCATCGTCCTGAGGAACGAGGAGTCCTTCCCCGGGCGATCCGTCCTCGGCTCCAGCAGGCTGCACCGCTCGGTCTGCTCACTGCTTCTCCTGGAAATGGCTTTGAAACGCGCGGCTGACTAGACTGAGCCTCGATAAAACCAAAAAGAAAAAAAAAAGAAAAAGGAAAAACCCTGGAAAGATGAATTACCGTCTGCACGTTTCCCCCCCACTCTCTCTCTCTCCTATCAATAATAATTCATACACGGAATACGGTGATAAACGCGGCGAGAGCTTCGTATCCGGACTGAACTGTAATGCAAATAAATAGCGTCAAACAGCGTCGGTTGCTTTTGGTAAATTCCATGCGAATAAGGAAAAATAACCAGGCAAAACAATGAAAAGCGATATAAATCTAGTGTCGGCTATCTGTAAGTGTGCACACACGGACGGATCAGACGCTCAGACTGAACGGCTGAGCTCTCCTCGCTGTTAATATCCTCTCTTTCTCGTTCTCATTTGCTCCGAAACGGCAACTATATTCAAACAAATCCAATTGCAAATCTGACAACTGCTAAAAGCAAACTCACGCCGCCTCTCTCCCAGTTTATGTGCCGCGCTCGCCTCTGCTGCTACTGAATAAATGCGCGCAGTTTCCAGAGACCCCTCGGATTCCCTTGTTAATTAAATCAATTCATTATGCTCAGATCTGATTAGCAGCCCTTCCCCCCTCTTTGAATCAATTATTCAATACACAAACATAATTGCTTGTGCCAGAGGTGTCTAAGTATTAGCTTATTTAACTCCAAGGACACTAATTACCCCTAGGGCAAGGGAACTTTTCTCATTAATTCTGACAAAACACAAAAGCACAGCTAAGGGAAAGTGTGTGTGTGTGTGTGTGTGTGTGTATGTGTGTGTGTGTGTATGTGTGTGTGTGACTGGTCTGCCTGCCAGTCTGAATGTGCGTGATAGAGAGAGAGAGAGAGAGAGAGAGAGCGAGAGAGAGTGAGAGCAGGAGTAGAAGCAGGAGAGAGCGGCGCGTGCGCATGCACGTAAGGTTGTATTGATGCACACGCATACGGAGGAGAGAGAGAGAGAGAGAGAGAGAGATGGAGAGAGACATTGAGAGAGAGTGGTGCTGCTCCATCAGTGCCTGGTACAGTTGGAGTAAACATAAAAAAAAAGCGCTTATTGTTGTATCTTCTGCTTTACCTTCTTTCTGCAGAATTTAATAGAAATAACATCTAATTGTGGTCTATTTAGCAGTTAATTAGTGTCCGGACACAGTTATCATACAGGCTGCAGTTTCAAAAGAGACAGCACAACAGATGGGCTGCGTTTTTGATTAGTGGGTAGATAGAAGGTTCAGTTTCGAATCTGGTAATATAATTGTTGCCTGTTATTGCCAAGATGAAAGTGTTGCTGTTTCATGGTGGAGCCTTAAATAGCACCACTTTCACTTGCCCCGCGGAGACTGTTAACCAATTAAGGGTGAGATCCAACAAAGATTAGCCATTTAGGAGAGTGGAGTGGGGTATAGCTACAATAATGCTGGTTCGTCAGCAAGCCAACAGGCGGTCTGTGGTGTGAGCTTGCTCAGTCTGTCCTTGCCTTCTGTTAACATTTTGCACCAGATATTGCAAACCTACTCTATGCACATTTTCATTAGCTATACCCTGTAACCAAATGGTGGTAATAATAAAGAATTGTCGCAGTAATTACTCCCCAAACTACCTCAGATCAGGAGCAGGCTCGGTTGGATCTGCATTAGATCCTGTTTACCTCATCGTAATAAAATCAGTGTTAAACTAGGGTGGAGGTGACTGAAATATGTGAGCTAAATTGGGTAAAAAATAACCACATCCACATAGAAGACCATTTATTTTGAGTTGAACCACATTTTCTTTTTTAATAGGCCCTGCTAATGTGATCATGTACCACAAATGTAAGGTATAAAGCTCACTGTACATAGCCCATAGGGATAATTTCAGTTCTCAGGGCAGCAGCAGGCTGTGGTGAGATTGGGTTGGCCCTGAAATCAATGGGCTGATCCCTCTCTGTCCAGCTTCCTGGCTGACATGCTTGACTTTTCATCTCCACGGTCACATAGATTGATGACTTATGACCGAGAATGTATGTTTGCTGACCTCTAGCAAAGTGAGTGACACATAATTAATCCAATCACACAGAAAACTGGAAAAGGAAAGGGGGGAAAGAAATGTTCGGTTTCATCAGGGCTTGGCTTCAAACAACCATTTGATATTTGAATGTAAAAAAAAAAACACTCACACACACAATACAAAAGAGAGAAATGGTGTGTGTGACCAGTGGGTAAAAACGGATGGAGTTCTGAGGTTACTGCGATCGCTGCACTGGCACTTCAGATTCTGAAGTTTCTGTGTTGTGTATCTGAAGACGTTGCATGCGTGTGTGTGTGTAAATTAAAGTTTCAATGATATTTGATCAGATGAAGTAGCAGCGCGGGCCGTGTGTCTCAGTCCAGCTCCTGGTTTAACACTGATCATAATGTGAAGACATGGACTGATTCCACTGTGGCTCTCAATCAAGGTAGTCCTCATCAATATAAATTAGCCACATTACTTTTGTGTTGAGACGCAACTTCCTGCGTGTCTATGATACACGGCCTGTGTAGGCCACGTTGTACTCCTCAGCCCCTGTCACAGTGTCTTGGGTGCAGACCCTTACCCACTCCATATCCAACAGCAGGGTCAGTACATACTAGAAACAAGCCCCTGAGTGGGCCTCTCTGATACACAGTTAATTAAAATTCATTTCTGAGCATGCATTACCCATGCCCGTCTATTTATGGGTGGCTCTCAAATGCAGCCACTACAAAACAGTGCTCTGTAATTAACCCCACCTAATCAGATAGCATACTAGTGTTGTGTTCCTATTCGTCCTCAGGCACACAGCCATTGGACAGGGGTTTCAGAGAGAGGATGAGCCCATTCTATAGTTCAGAATGGCTAAGCAGATTAAAACCTCATATCAAACATGATATTTACAGGCAAGGCTCACTGGAGAGTGCTCCTTTTTATGTGGGATGGGGGAGAGGCTTCAGGGCTGGGCTTTTAAAGCCATGTCCCTTAATTGTATTCTGGCTAAGTGGGATGAATGGTGCTTTTTAATCAGACCACTGACGGTGCTTGGTGTTGTAAATGTATAGAGATGGTGCCTGATAGTTAAAACGCTGAATGATATGCTTTTAGTCCAGTTTTCCCCAGCTTCTAGCAATATTTAAATTCATTGTGGCGACAAGCTGACACCTGTAAACAACACAGTGGAACCCCCCCCCCCAGAGTACCAAACATTGGTTTGGTAAGTAAATGTACAAGATAATTTATGGTAATGTCACTGTCTTTGCTTTGACATCAGGCCTGTAACTCACAGTAAAGGCAGACGTTCAGCTCAGATGTGTGAATGTGCACTGTATTTAATGTACAATTTAATGTTGAGAGAGAAAAGCGCTGCCTGCTACGTGAATGAAGTTTCATTACCAGTGAGACCTACTTTACTTTGTTACCATGAGATTTAAGGTTCTGCTCCTCCTAGTGGCTGATCTCTGCCATGTTTTCCCATCAGACTTGTACACAAATGAGTTTGATAGCAGAGGTTTTAACACATCACGTCATAAACTGCAGCCACCTTTTTTTTTTTTTTTATTCCCCTCTTTATGGAGCTCCTGAGACAGGGGGTGGAAAATGGGAATTATTGGAATCTTTTTGATGTAACCTGACAGGCTCGCCATGTAGGAAGTAATGCGAGGAGTAAAAGGCCCTCTGTTCACCTAGTCAATTTGAATTTCATGACCAATCAAATGTAGACAAGGTGTCATTTGGTGGGTAGGGAAGAGGGGAGAGTGAATCCCTTTCCCAAACAGTTAATCCAACTTTAATCCTAGTCATTAGGAATTAGACATGCCGAGCTGTCCGGCCGTGCCTCTAAATTACAATCAAACGGTTACCAATTACACAAATTATTGATGGTAGATTCTCTTTTCAACTGCAAATTAAGGCTATTAAGGAAGGCTCCTTTTTAATGCAAAAGTGACTAATTAACCAGCGGATGGGAAATCTGCTGCCCAGATATCAAAAAAGTTCTCAGCACACATTGCAGAAACACAAGGGAACCAATTAGTTTAATTATCAAAACAGCTAATTAAAATTGCACAGTTCCTAATTAGTTCTTTGCTTTTGCCTCTAATTGACAGCATGGAGATAAATGGGCTGCCGATGAAAATGGGGAGAGGAGAAAAACAGGAGAAACTTCGGCGGAATATTTATGCTGACTTTATCTCCGTCTGTGTGGCAGCCCTTGAAAGTGGAAAATTAATGACCTTAATTCCCAAACTGTTTTTCCTCTAACGGTGCTCCCCTCTGTGCTCCTGGTGCACGCTCCTTTGTATGGGCCTGCCACCCTGCCAACTGCTGGAATGGGAAAAAAAAGGGGTACTTGGGGGTGGGAAGGAGCCACGATTCTCCTCCTAATGTGACAGCTCCCACCTAACAATGGAGAAAGATGAAAGAATGGAGCAGATGTAACCACTGGGAGTGTTGCATCATGGGAATGCAACTCTGTTGCACTTTCTTTTTTAAAGCACTTCTGTCATCTATGAGAGCACTAATTTGTCCCATGAAAAAGAAGGAACTCTGTCGGGACAGAGATAAAAGACTTCTGATGGCCTAGAAATACTTTTAATAGGTTTCTTAATTTGAATTTTAGATTGATTAATATGATGCCTGGCAAGTCAGCTGCTGCTGAAAGTTTGTACAAATGCGCATTTGTTGGCATCACCGAGTGGCCTAAAGAGTGCAAACACAACTGAGAACCTATTGTTGTATCCCCCAGATTTACTGTAACAGTTGTTCCTCCTTATTGGTATGATCTGTTTAAAGGACCTTGGAAATAAAGAAGAGAGATGGATCCTGTTAGACAGAATTGCTACACTAGCAAACCTGAACGACAACTATTTACCTCACAAGATTTGGTGTTAGACATCGTGTGTGTGTCTTTGTGCAGACATTGTGTGTGGTACCTCTCTCTGGTGTCTATCCTTCTGGCAGGCATTGTCTCTTTGTCTGTGTTCCTGCAAGGCCAACCCTGTTATGTGTAATCCTGTCCCTCTGCCTGCACAAGTGACATGTGGGTCCTCTTGGCACATTAGAAGATAACTATCAACTAATCAGTTTACTTTTGGGACTGTGTTAAAATGTAAATTACATTAATGCTCAAATTATGCATCAAACTACGCAGATAGGCCAGGCCAGAGGCCACATAATGCTAGGCTCATTCGGTTAGTGCCTTCTACATGCAGTGTTAATGCACTCTGATTTCCCCTGCTCTGGTTCAAATCAAGTGTGATACGTCAGCCAGTTGGTGTCTGGGAAACTGGAGGAGCTTTGTATGAAGTGGAGGAGAAAGCCTTTCTGCAAAGCTCCATTAAAAGGCGGAGGGATGATAGCCGCCTGTTGGATTTTCTTTTGTCTAATTCAGTGGAAAGGACTTTCTGCTCCATGTGCATTTTCACGTTTTACCCACTCACGGTTGAAAATGCGTAGATATTAATTTACTTGTAATCTGTATGGCTAGAAATAGATTGCCCGAAGTGCATTCTGCAACATTTGTCGTGATATTCATCTGAACTCATCTTATCCGTTTCAAAACTGCACCCTCGGCCCTAGAGGAACTTGCTGCCCATGACGAACAAACGCGCGTCTGCCACTAATTGATTGTCTTGTGTTTTATTTACGGTGCAGTAGTAATTAGTGGACAGCATAATGTAAGCCATTCATTAGCACCTGGCTACCGCTATGGATTTCACTGCTTTGTCTCAGATGCACACATCATTAGGGAGAAACAAAGACTGGAATTTATTAGCATGGCTTCTTATAAATATTCTTAAAGTCAGTGTGCCTTTAAGGAAGAACAGAGGCCTGTAAAACTTTTGTCAGCATTTGCTCACTGATTCCATTTGCTGCAGAATATGTTAAGGAAGAGCAGTATAAATTTAATTTTAATTGTTTTGTACACACGCCAGTGAAAAGGAACTGATTGGATACAGTTCAGAGACAGTATATTAATACGTTATTTTCATATGTTAATTGGTTTGCATAATCTCTCCCTTTGCTTGGTTTGGAAGTACCTGGCATTGAGAAGGGGACTGAAGAGAATAGAAGACTCCAATTTACATAAAACCAGCTCCTCTGAACATTAAATAATAATGCATCTGCAAGCTGAAGGTGTGTTCAGTTAGCAGAAAGCACATTTTTATAATTTATAGTCCAGCTGTTTCAGTGCTTTCTAGTCCATTTTCCTCCCTGCCTGCTTTTAATGAAATCTTGTTACTGGAGAATTGACTGGAGTGAATTGAGATTTTAATCCCATTGACGTTCTACCATGGAAATGCACACTGGTGGGAACTTTTAATGGTGGGCCCTGTAATCAGGAGACACTTGTATTCAGCTCCCTACAATAATGAATCTCATCAAATGTTAAAGCCTGGGCCGTGTGCGAGGGGCTCAAATTTCAAGGTTTTTGACCATCCCCATTTGAGAAATTCCTCAGGGAGTGTGTGATTACTCAAGTTTAGCAGTTTATTGCCTCATCTTTCAATAGCCACTGAAGCACAAAATTCTCATCTAGGTTGCTCTTTTTTTTTTCTCCACTTGAAGAACAGGCCAATATAGACTGCAGAACAGCTGCTCAGATCCCGAGGAACTGCTGTTGGCACTGCAATGTTATTAGCTGCCACCATCACTGTCCACTCACTGTGTCATTTAAAGAATGAAAACTAAATTCCATGACAAGTATCACTGGTGTGATTTTAATTGTGAACATAGTGATGTTTACAGCGGGGTTTGTGTATTAAACTGCAGACAGAACACATACACCTTTACATGCACATAAAACACAATGGAAAAAAAGAATAAATGCATGTTATGACTAGTAGTTACAAGGGTTCATTTCCTATTTATGTTCCCTCACCTCCCTTAACCCCCGACATTCAAGCGTTGTTAAAACAGCATCTTCTCAAAAGAGCCACCAAGTGTTTGCACAATTCATGCCATTATTTTCAGCCATTGTAACACCATGCAATGACAAATCTCCATCCAGCTTCTTCTTAATGAGTGTTATTGTTTGCGTATGGTATGGGACTTCAGATTACAACTCAATAAAGCAACATTTACCAGCCTATGTAATATCAAAAGGGTCATCACCACACCTTTATGCACCTTTGTGGCTAATTATCGCTGCTGCCGCTTTGCACTACATATGCCTGAATGCGTACGCCAGGTTTCACACTTTTTTTTTTTTTTGGTCTCCTCTGAGCATTTGCTCACGGGTAAGACTCCAGCAGGTCACATGGGTTTGTGAGTGAGTGATGTGATGCTGTTTTATATTTGAATGACTAAATGTGACCTTTGAGATTAGAGGAGGAGTTGCTTCTCAGGGGGCTGAAGAGAGTTCCCGCTGCTATGAAGCTCATGTCCCCTTTGATCCCTCTGTAATGAGACTAACACCAGGCGTTGTGGTCACTGAACACATTGACACACCACTGGAGAGCCGACAGCTCTACAGCCTGGTACTAGAGGTGGCTGCGCATGTGCAAGTGTGTGTCCTCAGGTACAATAGTACCTGCATACATGCAATATATCCTTTGGGATTTACGATTTGGCTATAATACGTCGCTTCCCACAGCAATTTGCAGTTAACGTACTGCTTGAATGATGCATGCAAATACCCACAATATGTCATGCCAATTAAAATGCTGCATAGAAAACAACTCATGATCAGACGCACCAAGATATCTCATATCTTCCAAGTACAGAAAGCGAAATCCGTTTAAAACCCCCCCCAAAAAAACAAGGTTTCGTCTTATTTTTGTCAAGCTAACCAAAGTTTTCCCTTAAGTGTGATACCACACATCCGAGTTTAAGGGCACTCTCTGACCTGAGCTCGGCTCTGGTGAAACCCAGTTCTCTGAGACATCTTCAGAGATCCGCTGAAGATCAATCATGACTGGGCCCGTCCCCATGAGACCCTTAGTAACAGCCACTGATTGCTTTCTGCTGTGCAGGCCGTTAAGTGGAGGCTGGCAATGGGCTCCTGGACAACACTTAACAATCAATCAGAGGGCACAACCGCTCCTCATTGCGTGCCGGTTCTTCCCCTGCATTACACACAAACAATAATTCAGGTGGACACAAGTGACACTTAAGAATCACGGCCAGAGTATGCCCCGTGATTTAGCTGGAGAGGGATACGCGGGACTGGAGACAGAAACTTGAGTTGTGGGATTTACATAAACCCAGTGATTGAGGACTCGGGTGAGTTTTCACCCAGTGTCATTTGGACAATAGTGTAGGGATATGACAGCAGGCATGTGATGCTTGACATTTGTCTTTATCGTTTGTCTTTGACTATCAAAGATTACCGGTTGTTTGACTTTGAGAACGGAGCAAGAAATAATGGCTCACCAATATTTCCCCATTATTATTTGTCTCAAAGCTTCATCGCAGCACCAAGGTTACAAAACAGTTCTGTAAAAAACCTTGTCTGTGAGACTGCATCTAACACATTACTAAATACATTACTGGCCTTTTCGAAATATCTTGTAACAAATAACTTGGGCATTTTGTCAAACTGGCTTTTTCACTAAGGACACAGTACACATAAGTTTTAAAATACAATATAAACATCATGGAAATAAGCCCAAGGCTGTTTAGTGCTCTGTGCCTTAACATTGTAACTAGATATGCAGTAGAAATCCTGCCATAAAAGTCTGGACTTCAAGTTTGCCCACTGATTAAGGATTCCATTGACTTAATGAACCTTCAACCCTCCATCAGATGACTAGCCAATATATGCTCTAATCTCTAAAACGCATGTCTGGCCGTGGTTCCTTTTAAATGAATTGATCTACTCAGCTCTCCCCAAATGGGGAAATGGGCAAGTATTGATATGATTCTTGACTCGGTGATGGATGTGTGTGATGGTAAAACACGAGTTACATGGGCCAGTGTGCTCCAGGGTAAGCAGAAATTCAGAGAACAGCTTTACCGGAGCTCTTCAAAGACAATGCAATATCATTTGTGTCACTGCCAATACTCAGCCCACCTGTTTGTTGCCTGGTGTTTTTTTATTTATTTATTTATTTTTATAAAGGGAACAAAGCTCTAACACACAAGTAATGATAATTCTCTCAATTTTTTTGTGTGTGAATATTTTAATGTCAAAAATAATTATCTACATTTGTTCATATGTTTGTGAAATTATTCTAGATGCCTTGCCTTGCCATTGATTTTAAAATTGATTTTCATTCCACTTTCTGCTGCATATCATGGCTGCTTGTAGATATTTTAGCAAAGAGGGGGCCGTTTTAAGTGAAAGTCGCTTGAAGGCTAAAATCCATTGCGGTGGAGTAAAGCAGTCGCAGCAGGCTTCACAGGAGCATCACAATGGTCTTGTGTGATGCTCAGACTGCATGGCAAATATTTATCTAAGCCAGATTACACCCAAGGGAGACGGAGATGTCTGCATCCCTTCAGGCCTCTGTTGTTCCGCTGCTGAGAGAGAAATGTATAGGACGATTGTTTTGGCAGAGGTTAGAAGTTCCAACTGTTCACTTCCCACAACAGAAATCCATTGTTCAGTCTCTCCAGGATAATAAGCGTGAGTGCCATGAATAATCACCAGCGTGTCAACTAGCTGTATTGTGATCCTCAGCACTGGTAGGCCTCAGATGGCATCAAATAATTTGGTCTGTCTTCCCTCTGAATCCAAGATTGTTTGATGTCCCTGCAGTTCATCTCAACAGCAGAGAGACATTTTGAGAAAAAAAAAAAAAAAAAAAAAAAAACTCCTTGTACTGTACATGGTTGTCAAAAATGTTCAGCTTTCCTTTGACATAGAATAATGAGTCAGCTGTGCAGGTCAAAGGCCCTGAATATTTGAGCTCTTATTTTATAAACTCATTTCTTGTCACTGACTTACTGGGATGAAGGCTGAAATAATAAATCAGAGACACATTTCCAGAGATCTGAGGATTGCATGGAAAATGTCAGTCTAGAAGGAAATTGTAATTAGGGAGAGGAAGTTGTTCCAGTGAAGCCCTTGAATTTTAAAACGAACCAAAATGAACCATCATATTATGTAAACATTTAATTATTAACCAATTTTCTGAGACTGCTCCTCACAGATCTCTTTTGCTGGCCCCCTCTCCTCGTCTCTGGAGCTATTGATTGGTGCAGGTAGAAAAAATGTTATTTTTATTTCTTTATCTTACACCTCTCACTCTGTACACTGACTCGTCACTGATAAACACTGCTATATGCAGTTTTGCTGCTGTTTTCATGACGTAACCTGCAAATTCATTGAATATCTTGAACATCATGAATATCTTGTATGGCTTTCTCTTGCCATGCATTATTGATACACTGGAGCCAGATATTGATATTTGTATTAGGACATGCTGGCACTCTAAACGGATTTCCACGCCAATTTGACTTTTTGGATTCACTACCTCATGACTCCTCATGGTGGCGCCACTTCAGATGAATGACGGTAAAACTGCAGTGAGGAAGAAACTCACAGTGGCAGACAGCTTTTAGAGTGGCACAAATACAATCAATACACACTATGCGACATTTACACACACACACACTGCCTGACCAGTGATGCACTGTACAGCACATGAACACACACACTTACGCTTTAACTACTCAGCGCTGTGTCAACAGCCAGGTTCTGTTTCTAACGATGGAGAGAGCCGGTTTTTCACTCTCACACACCAACACACACTTTGGCATAAACACACGGGGGCTTTATGACGAGGTGTGGACCGAGCAGCGGCCTGATGCTAATGAGACTGAGCATAAATACACACACAAACACCTACACACTGGCCATTTTTCACTCATCTGAATTATAGCTGGAAAGTGGCTGAGGTGGTGGTGGGGTTGTTATGATACCCTACGAGCAAGAGTGTTGAGTTTGCCTCACTCCTGTCTCTCACTTTCTCAGATGCTCTGAGTGATGACTTTAAGATGACAAACACATTTTATGGCTGTGTGAAAACCAAACTGTCACCAAAGCAAAGCATTCATTATTTGCATTTAGTAATCATAGCATTCATGGTATTCGCTCAAAATGGGCAATAATTGGCTCGTAGAAACAGCTGTTCATGGCCTGGCTGTTCTTTCTCTTCTTCTCTTGTTGATCTGTTCATAAAGATAAAAAACAGCAGCTCAGTTCAGAAACTGAACAAAGTGACACGTTCTGTCTTATCTGTCCATCGATCTCCTCTGCTCTGTTTAATCACAGCACACTCCTTACCCCCAACAGTGTTTCAGTAACTGCCCTTTGGTTCGTGTGTCTGCACTGGTTATATGTGAGGGATGGTGTATCGTCAAACCGTTATTTAATACTACTACTTCTAATAATAATAGATAATAACTCAATACTTTATTGTGAAAAAGAGCCAACTATCACCTTGACATTGACAAAGGCACAAGATATTGGTGATTGCTCTGGTGATCCATACTGTAGATCAGGGAGCTCATCGTACATTGGCAAAACCCTAGAGGCCAGCACAGCAACAAAAAAATTAACACAATACACACATGGAGGCAAACAGGCTAAACCTGTAAGACATCGCTGACTCCTGACATCACTCATGAAGGGTCCCACAGATAAAATAGATCTCATGCAGCTGCAGCTCCAGCTAGAAGGGAAGCAGAGTGGGCGCCCTCATTTTCAGACTCCAGGTGTACTTGGATTTGTTAATAATAACTTGAACATCTTCAAATGTTTGCAATGCACTGTGTACATTTCTGCCACAACAAAGAACAACCTTTCTAATCCACTAATGCATCACAGCGTGTGCCTGCCAGTAAAAGGTATTTGATGCTGAATCAAAACACAAAGCTGTGTTGCAACTTCCATTGGATCTGTACAATAAGTTATATCCCAAGACGTTAGGATAAATGAACGCACTGTCCAGTCCTTTTCACCATGCATCTATGTTAAACTCATGAACATAGATGCATGGTTATACGTGCTTCCAAAAGGGACAGTTTCCAGGTCTCTCTGGTGGATCAGACTGTGGGTGAAATGGTTGGGCCATGATGATGATGATTGAGATGCAACTGCAGATGCTCAGATTATATCTGCATGCACCTCATATTCAGGATGCACAACACCCACTGAGTGAGATGCCAATAAACCTAAAAGATGCATGAGAGCTGCACCTGCATCAAGAACACACAGGCTGACCAATCAACTGTCTGAAGGCTGCGATCAGCTGATTACCTGAGTCAGGTTGAAATGCCTGCTGTAGAAGGTCTTGCATTTAGAGTGGAAGAAGTCACCTGCTTGGTTAACCATAGGAAGCTCTTCTCCTTTTTCTTTCTCAATCTAGTTCAACATCAACCGTCCTGCTGAAATACAACGACTTTGGAGACCATGCCAAAAATTTAAGGCCATGTAAGGACAAGAAGACTCGCATATCTTGGCAGAAACCTTGGTTCCAGGAGAGTAGCTGCAAAACAGTGTACTGTGTTTGTAGGCCACTCCCAAGAGAGCTAAGTGGAGGACATTACATCTCATTGCACTCATTGTTAAGTCTATAGTGGTAAACCACCTGCCTGAAGCCGTTTTCTGAGTAAGCAGAAAGACCGGATGCAAATCCAGAATGGATCTGATTTCCTGGTTTCAGATATAGCCAGACTGCTGTTCTCTGTTGGAACTGAATCTCAGTTTGTCTATCATGCTAACATGTAGCATTGACTACACTCCTGAAGAGAGAAACTATCAAAAAGTAATTTGAAAATAATAACCAGTATGGGTTTGTACATACTGCCTGCCCAGTCATCTTCCATAAACCGAGTTTAAAGGTACATTTTTAAGATACAGACCTTGGTTCTTTTTAATGGTATCTTCTGGATGAAGTCCATCTAACTGGATGAAGGGTTTAGCCATCAGGCATCTGGGTTTTAAGTTTTGGGCTCAAAAAGCTGACTAAATGTTTGTGGTAGCAGCAGTTTCCCAAACATTACTGGTGGAACACTGGTTTGTCCCGAGAAACTGTTTTTTATTGGTCTTAATCACCGGCTTCACTCGTCCTCTTTGCAGACAGTCCGGCTCATGACTGAAACTTATCTTGGCTGTGTACTGTTTAATCCTTTATGTGTCATCTCTAAGCTGAAGAAAAGACATTGTGGGTCTGGAGGCTGAGCTCAGAGAGAAGTTCTCCACTATCACCACGGCTCAAGCCAAACACCTGGCCTCCTCTGGCTGTGGTAACCTGGAACATAACAATGAACAATGGTCCCACTCTCCCATGGACCGGCTCCATTACCACAGAAACTCGAGCGTCTGCTATTTCAGGGCTCCTCAAGGATCCATAGTTTCTCTTGGGAGGAAAGCCCAAGCCAACAGCCTCCTCCTCTCACTGCAATGACCTAACAGAGGTAGGGTCTCTCATTGGTGGGATAGTGTGAAGGCCCCAGTGAGTTTGAATCCATGTAAGCTGGAACACTGGTTTGTAGCCCACAAGGATAAACATAGTGCTTGCTTATCTCTCCCCCCTGCATCTCTAGACCTCCCACTGGCCATCAAGGCCAGACAGCATCATCTCTCTATGAATGGAAGATCCCCATGCCCTCTTCCTCCTCCTCCTCCTCCTCCTCTACAATTGATGATTTGTTGCTGATGTTGTTTTTATCATGTCTTTGAAAGGCCCTTACAAACAAAATGTGTTGTTAGTATTGTTATATTATAAAGCATTGAATTGATATTGTCAATGCAAGGTCTCTATCAGTCACCAACAATACCAGTAATTGTTTAAAAATAATTAAGTTATTCTCAATAATTTCCCATTTCCCCCTATTTCTTTGTTGCCTCTGCAGTAGCAGTGACATGCACAGAAAAGATGACAAAAAAAACCCTGCACCAGCTACCAAAGAATGAGTCGTGACTGGTGGGGTCTGCTTGATTTTAGCACCACATCTGCTCTGTATAAATGTTGTAGGTTGTGTTAACCAACAGGTCTGGTGCTCAT
>OMNW01008758.1:0-18524 GCA_900303245.1 Selene dorsalis
TACATACACTGCTGCTGTTACAATCATTCTGTTAATTAGAGTTTATTAAATGAGGTGACAAATGTCATGTACCCCACTCTAATCTCATACTGAATTTTCTGGTTGGATGTTATTAATATTCTATATAATTGATAACATGGAATTTGGAACATCTATACCTTTTTTTTTTTTAAACCATTTGACTTTGACCTTTATTTGATTGACTTGAATGAATTGAAGATTATAGTTCAGCAGTAAGGATTTTTTCTTTTCTTTTCCTTTTTTGCTTTTTGCATCCAGTTAAGAAACAATCCAGCACATAACTCCCCCATAAAATTGTAACTTGTCATTTCTCCACCTCAGTTTTTGTGCAAAATAGAGAGTCAGGAGGTGTAATTAATGAGCTCCAGCTTTTCTAACAGTTCCCCCAGTTCCCAGTCTTTATGCTGAGTCAAGCTAACCATCCCCAGGCTTTTTATATTTAAGACAGGTAAATGGTAATAATCTCCTCGTCTACCTCTCAAGATCTGAGGATTATGTGAGAAGATCATTGCCCGAAATGTCAAACTGTTCTCCTAATGTCACTGTTCATGATACTCTCTTAATCATGACCCCCTTTATTCAAGACTAGAATAAAAGTGATTCTGAGTAGTAAAGACAGTAATAAATGGGGCGGTGATGTACTTTTTGGGGGGATAAATCAGCAGCACTCTTACATGTTAACATTTCCATGGGCTTCAACCTAAACATCACTTGAGGTGCTTGTGTATCTACGTTATTTCTCGGCTTTTAAAAGGGAGCCATCATAGAGAGCAAGTGTTTACTTTTCTTCCTCTTGGGTGAGAGCTCAGTGACAGATTTTTGCCATCTGATAAAATGAAGGTGATTCTTATATAATCTGAGGTGGAGAGAAATGAAACTGATTTAGAGAGCTGTATAGAGAAATACAGCGTAGCCTCAGGTCTGTACGGAAAACCATATTGGTCACTTTCTGTTCTCTGTGTGCACTTTTATTTCCAATTTTGTAAGAACTGTGAGAAAATTGAATACAACCCGAGTGGAAAAAAAGTATGATATACTGTAACTCTGTACTGTTGTTTATCACTCTGAGTTCTTAGTACTTTACTCCTCAGGAGGTAAAAATCTTAAAGATTTTGATTGCATAAGTGTTTTCACAAAGTACTTCAGAGAAGATGATCAATAACTAATCAACCACAATGTCAGACCGAAGTTGCAAAGTAAAATTAAAAAGTTTTCCACATGAGGAACAGCAGAGGGATTTGCTGAGGGAAGCTCTTTAACAATCTTGATGATGTATCTAGTAACGCCTGGTGGTCCTCTTGGTGGCTGTTTTGCAAGGCCACACGGTCAGCAGGGAACAATATTAAACGCTTGGTAATATGATGTAATTCGGCGGAGGGTGTCACAGTGACTAATGACCTCAGCACCGCAGCAGCAGCAATGCACTGGAAACAGCAACAGCCAGGAGAAGCTTGATCACAACGTCCTGCAACTCTTTTGGAAGGTCAAAACCCCAGTTTAAAAACATGTTGTCCCCCACCCCCTCCCCAAATCAGGATGTTCAGCAGGCCTCATAGGGCCGTTGTCACAAGGTCCACAAAGAATACAAAAGCTGTGCTCTTACCATTAATCTTTAGGTACCAGCTGTGTGAAACTGGACATTGGTTCAACTCCTCGGGCTCCAGCACTTGTTATGTTGCGTGAAATTATCTAGTTTTTCACAGATTTTCAAACAAACCAGCCAGGTCAGAAAACCTACATGCCCCCCATCTTTGACATGTATGTTACGTCTAAAAATAAATTGCTTTTCTCTCCCTTCAGTGTTACAGCTAGTCTTATTATATAGTTTTATACTGCCCAAGGGCAGTTTCAGGTTTCTGTGCCTCGCGGGACCCATCTGAGAAAATGTATAATGTGCAATATCTAGAAAAAATCTGTTGTAAAAAGTACAAAAAAGTACAATCAGTTTATCTATTTAATTAAATAAACTCATGATTACATAACATGAAGTTGGGCAACGTTTTACAGGAAAATGATTACATGTACGAAAATGGGGAAATTTGGAAAATTTGGACTTTTGTGGTAAGTTGTTACAGCATTGTTTCACTTCCATGGGTCCATACCCTGTTAGCTTTGCATGTGTGGATAATACTCGAGACCTCAAATGGAGCCCTCTCTCCTGGGAGCCTCGGCGAATGTGGAAATACTTACATTCACATTTCTCCAGTTACAATCTCGGCCCCGAGTTGTCAAGTATGGCGTTCCGCCCCTTTGCACTCCATCTTGTCATTTTCTATTCTCTGTACGAAATGAGACGAGTCTCTGTGCCAGCAAGGCAGTCTGGCAGCAGCGCTGGAGAATAATGAAATAGGCTTCAGATACAGGCTCAGACAGCCCCTCGACAGATGAAATGCAATATTCTTAAAGTGCTGTGTAACATGAGCTTCATATGTAGATATCAGATAGTACTTCACGATACCTCTATTACCATCCACAAGCCAACGCTTTGGGCAATTAGGATCTCTCCGGTTACTCTTCTGTACACGAGCCAGTCTGAGATGAGACGGATAAAAACTCAATTAGGTTTTGTTAGGTGCTGCCTTCTGTAGACTCACATGTTCCATACTTTTCTTTATGAGATTAAACACTGAGTTCAGGCTTTTATTGGTGGTTTTTTGTTGGCATTTTGGTCAAAAATTCTGTTTCTCCTGGCAACCAAACCAAAACCAAATTCTTGCAATTCAACGAAGTATACTAAAAGTTGAGCTCAGGAAGGATAATCTATCATGCCCTCTGCAAATCCCTTTAACAATGTGGGGATAAACATGAACAGAAACAGATGTGACAACTGACCTTGTGGTTGAAAGGCCTGTGAGTGGGTAGCCAAAATAGGTGTAAATTCGCTAACTACCGAGGTATGCGCTGAAGTCTCTCTGTAGTCTTCAGGATGGATGAATTGAGACGTGTGCTACTTTCCCCGATTGTTTCTCTTTCCCTTTATCTTTTTCTCATCTTCTATATTTTGTCAGCCTTCAGAGACGCTGTTTGTTGAAGAGTCATTTATTTCAAATGAGTCTTTGTAAATCAGAATCTGTTGAAAAAGTTCTCTGGGGCATGGTGTCCCCACAAATATCTCTTTGACTTGATGGAGAATATGCAGATTAGAGAAATGAGGCGAGCTCTGTGGTAATGTTCATTTCTGCTTTATTCCAGACAGGTCTGTTTCAGTTTGCCTCTATCCTCTAAAGTACCCACTAAGACCCACACTGTCTGATAAAAATCTCTTGACTGTTTCAAAAAACCATTTTGCTCCGTGGCCTATATATTTGCATGCAGTCAAAGTGCTGTAATGCCACGCTTGGTTTATAATGTGCATTTAACCTCAGTCACTTTGAGGCACAGTGTACTTTTCGCATAATCATGAAATACAAAACTGTCTCCCCATAATCATAAGTCACATTCGCAACGTTTTGAATTATGAAAATGCATCCAAACCTCTGACACTTTTTAGCCTTAGCTGAACCAAACAGAACAGTTCTAGCTATCTATTTGACTAACTAGACACAGGCTGGGTTGCCACATAAGAATAAAGGTGTAGATCATTGTTTCCCAATCTTTTCTAATTCGGGCCCCCTTGAAAATCTGATAACTATCAGTCATCCAGGGAAAACATGTTTTGTTCTCTTTTTTTGATAATCAAGTTGTTGCCATGGATATAATCTTTTAGTGCGCAGACTGAGGTCCACTGGTGATAGATTACCATAGGCCTTAATACATGAAGAAAAAGGCAACAAAAGATTGAGAATTTCTGTTTTGCAAAAGATTTATCAGTCCATTTGCAAGACCCTAGCAGGCCACCAGTGGTTGTAGCCCAGGGTTTGGGAGCCACTGGTGTAATATATATATATATATATACACAATCATTATATTGAGTGTAGATTGATGAAGTACAAAAAAGGGACCTTTTTATTTTGCATAAGGCTGCAATATAATGAAATGTGAATCCACATGAACTGTGCATATAATGATGACATCTTAATATTATTTGGCTGTTTTGAAACATGCTGTGTAAATAAACTTTTTTTTTTTTTTTTTTTTTTTTTTTTTAAATCAAGAGCGCCATTGAAGATTCACAGACATCAGGTAGGGTCCGACTTTAATTAGTGAGGGAGAGACTACAAAGGTTTGTATGCCTGTATGTGAGAAGGTGCACAAAGTCAAGCAGACAGCTGCTGCGGAAAAATGAAACGCTTTCTCCTTGCTGTGCCCATTAGCAGAGTTTTCAAACATCCCTCTCTCATCAGCAGTGATCCTGAACAAGGTTGGCAGGGTTGCAGGCAAGCCAGGGCCACAGGCAATAATGCTGTGCTACACTGATGTTACAAAGAGGAGTGTAAAATGTTAATGACAACAGATCGGCTGTGCATGCACACACACTGTAATCACATCATCATCCCTACAGGCCAGTTTGTCTCCCTCCTTCAGTAGGAGAGGTATTTCCACTACAAGTGTTGATGAGCCGTTAGCCTACATACTGTATCCTATAAGCACCACAACCTTATGACACACAATAACGCTGGTGACACAAGCCCAGTGTTCACAGGGCCTGCAGCACTCTTTTGGAGCGACTCAGTACTGTGATGATGGAGCTGTTCAAGTCATAAAGAAGCTATTGGATAACAAGCAGAGACAGAGGGAGATCAGAGGAAAAAGGCTGCTGTAATAACATCCACTGCTTCAGACGCTGACAGCGCTGAGAGGCATCATTTAGTGGTATGAAAACAACAGAGAGCTGTAAGGCTCTCAGGCAAAAGCTACACTTAGTGCTTGATTTTAGCTCTTCGAAATGTTTTGTGGAATTAAACTCGAAAACCGCTGATTATATGTTGAAGGCACGGATTGTGTGAAACTTTCTTTTCCGCAAAGAAAAAATTATATGACAGTTTTATGGAGGGTGTACACAAAGAGAGCCAGTCTGAAGAGCAATAACGGGATGGTTTTTTCATTCAAAAACTGCAAACATGACAAAAAAGCAGAGAAAAGTCATTAAGTCTGCTGTCTCAGTGATGGTACACAGGACCGTTGCTAGGAATTATGGGCCCCCTGAAAAAGGCTGAAGTGGGCCCCTATACCCCCCGACTTTTCACCTCCATTTTTTTCATAGACTTTAATTTTGTATTTATTTCAAACCCGGGCAACAATCACGGTGAGTGACAGTAACAGACAACTTGCCTGTCATTCTGATTCAATAATTCTCCACTATGTCTCATGATGAAACTTTTGGTCGTCTTGTTTCTAATACCAGGCATGTAAAAACATAGTATAGCATTAGAGTGGGGTGAGCATCGTGTATTGATTCAGAAAGGGACAGTGCATTTTATTTTATGGGACGATCCCGTATTATATGGAACAAGCCAGTATGATTAGTTCATCATGTTAAATCATGTTTTACGCAATCCCTGTGTAATTACTGTGCTATGTCTGTGTAATAACAAATGTGTGTGGCCCAGCCCAAGGCCACACTGTCTCAGTGCTGTCCGAGGGAGACTGGGTGGCTGCAATAATAAAAGCTGCTTCTTCTTTTTCTTCCTCTTCTTCTTCTTCTTCTTCTTCTTCAGCAACACACCACACCACACCGCACCTCAGTGGGATTTGAATATATATTTTATATGTTTAAATTTAAGTTTTTATTTACGTGGTAAATGATCATTTTACATAAATAAAAAAGGGCTGTATCTTTCCCTCTGTCTATGCCTCTGCAAAAGTTACATTAAACACTGCAAATCGTGACCATGATTCATTCCCCATGTACAGCACAGCATAGTGCAGAACAGTACAACACAAGTAGCCTTCAGCAAGTGAATCATTTCTTAACTTTGTTACAGAAGCTATTAAAGTCGACACAATGCCAGATCTGCAGCCAGAGGCATCATGAGGATGGGTTCCTGCTTATGAGAGGCAGTGGAGACCAACATTCAAGTTTTAGCACCTGAATATCATGGATTTTTTTCCAGGCTTTCCTTGAAATTGCACAAAAACAATGCGAAGACACGCTCTGTGCACAAAATGTGACAGAAATAGTTTCCCCATAATTGAGGGATTACTGCAAGGAAGTGAAACAAGAAACAAAAATAACTCTGAAGAAAGTTGGGGCGTGTGGTACCATGTCAAGATATTTCCTTCTGCAATGGATGGAAATTCTCCCTGTTTAAACATGAATACAGCCTTTAAATACAAGACAAAATCTTAATTACCCCTGGAAGTTTCTAGTGACAGTATTTCATTTTTTTTCACTTTGATTTGCTGAGGTTTTAATATCCATCATTGAGACCCTAACCCACCATCTCTAGTACAATTGGGGTGAGTAATGCTGAAATAAGATAAGGAAATGCATTTTTATTCTCAGAGCTGTAAGAAAGAAGTCATGGCAGCAGAAAAGGAAATGGGCATTATGACAAGAAAAAAAAAATGATAAGATGATGCTCTCAGCCTGTCAAAACGTCCTCCCCTCCACCTGTCACCTCTGCAGGATAGCAAGGGTCTTTGTTCTGTCTCATCGATAAACCCGCTGGAAAAAGGTTTCTGTCTAATAGAAAGAGCTGCCTAGGAGACCTGCATGAAGAGGGATCTGTAATTTAGGAGCAGCTCCAGAAAATGGGACTCTCGCACCTCAAAACATTAACGCCTCAGAGACTAATAATTTGCAGAGTCGTGGAACCATTCAGAAAACTGGACTCCGTCTCATCACGATGAAACCCATCTAAAGATAGATTCATGAAAATATATTGGAAGAGACAAAAGGCCTCTCTTTGGCAAGAGGCAGTGGGTAACACACAAACTGGCACACAGGCACAGAGAAACCATGGACACTGTCCTGTTGGCCAGTGGGAATATGTCTCTGCCTATTACTCGCTTTGGTTCCAGGTTTCCACTTTTCTTGGGTTTATCATGTGAAGGATGTGTTGCTGCAGGGTTGTAGAGGTCAGGTCTGCTACACATAAAGAAGGGCTCTTTATCTTGAGGCTACAATCAGCCCAAACTCCTGAAGAAAGAGAGAGGGAGGACAAGAGATATGTGCTGAGGAATTTTGTGCCCGCTTCTCTTCTCTCACTCTCCATGGGCATTCTGTTTTTTGTTTTAGAAATGCTGGAACTCCAATGGACACTCCAATTTCATCCACTGGTTTCCACATTCGAGGGAAATAAATAGTACATCACCATGTTTTTAGCTATGCTAACAACCTGGCTCTGTCGATGGCGATGTCCACCACTGATGACCAGACTGGAATCTGCAAAAACATTTTGTATAAACATTCATGGTCCCCACAGGATGAGCTCATGACTTGAGAGCAGATACTTCACATATTTGAAATATTGACATTCATGATCCCTGAAGAAGGATCCTGCTGGTCATCCTTTTGACTTCTCTGAGCGGGAGTGGGAGGTCTCAACAATCATTGAATAGATTCCCATCATATTCATATTCAGGCATCAATGTTCTTGACTTTTCATCTCGATCTATATGACAAACTTAAGACATTCCCATCAGCCTCAGTTGTACTTTAGTGCTTATTAGGAAATATTAGAGGGGTAACTGGGACGCTGCATATGAATACAGTGTATCAACGCACTGTTGCAGCTGCTGTTGTGGACTCTTACCATTTGTTTTGACAGAATGCAAAGCCACTTCAAGAGATGGCACAATTACACACCAAGTCAATGGGAAGATGCGAGTGGGCGCAATATTCCAAAGTGGCAGCATGAACTGAGGCAAAGACAGTGATTGCTTCAGTGGAAAATGTTTCAACCTGAGCGAAAAAAATTGAACTTATCCTGAGGCTTTATGAATCTGCTTCATAAGAAATGACAGAGAGAGAAAGAGAGAGAGAGAGAGAGAGAGAGAGAGGAGTGAGATAACAAAGAGAAGTTTCTTACGAGTGCTGAAGTCAGATCAGAAACACGCACACGCACACGCACACACACCAACCACACTCAAACACACGGTTTGTGCATCTCTTTCCAGCCATTGGTACAACACAGATTGCATGAATAGTCACTTCACTGTCTGAACACATCATTTAGTCCGGCCTGGGCATTTCAGCCTGGGTCTCACTCTGAATAACGAGGAAGATATTTCCCATAATGTTCCTTTGTGAAGACCTATGTCATCTCAATGAGACAATAGAAATATATAGCTCATCTGGGTTCTGATATTACCACAAGATCGATTCCTGTTTATAGACTTAGCTCTTTATATGAATGTTGAAGATGGCAAAAGCCACACCAGCAGCTGCGGTGAGTACCCCCATGAGACATGCAGAGACGACATGAGTCTGTAGATTGGACCATTTGTCTTAGCCGTGAGTGCTGACAGATTGCAGTGTCGTTAACATCCCCCTCTCCATCTCTTCCTGTTCCCAATTCTATCCATCCCTCATTTAGATCCTCCCTGAAGCAGCAGTACAGCAGTCCATATAGCTGTCATCTCATTCATGGGAGACAAGTGAAGGATCAGTCTTTGCTTAGTAGTTAGAAGATCACAGTTTTGGAGCAAAAGTCTGCAGGATGTGGTGCGTTGCATGGCACCATCAGTCTCTGTCTTCCTCTTAAAAAGTCTTTTTTTTTAATTTCTTCATCATTTGAACACTTTTTATATAATTTTTTTTTTCAAGCCCAGCGACTATCTGTAAAGAAACACTGTTCAATTTGAATCAGGGTTTTCTAGTATGCAAGCCCTCACACTATGTATTTCCCCCAGGAGTGAGGATTAGCAGCAACAGGAAACTTAACTGCTTATTTTTCCATAATACATGCCGAACATAACCACTGATAAGCATTTTGCCTTGCTCCCCCCTCATCACAACCTCACCCCCCAACAGCAAAAGCTCCTCCATCTCCAGACTCACAAAAAGCAGCAGCCGATTCATCTTCCCCTGGGCTGGAGGAGATATCAAGCTGCAGCAGCGGCAAAAACAGTATCCTAACACCCCACTTCCAGCAGGACTTCCATCTCCTCTGTCAGCTGTCAGCTCAAAATGTCCTCTACTTGTCAGGCCAGAGCTTTCAACTCAGTTCAGGTCTGTCCGCCCCAACTGCCTTAACACTTTCTTTTCAAACTCCAAAAATTAGGTTTTTATGTAGTGAGCGAAAATCAAAATCCGCTGTGTATCCTGCAGAGTAAACAACAGAAATACCACGGATGGATTTGACAAGTTTCAATGTCACGGACTATTTCCACATTGGACCAGCCACTCATGAGAGTAAGCAGTTTTCTGTCTGTCATTGCACTGACATAAGCATTGTAAGCTCCAGTGATGTTCTCTGGATATTTGTCTATCTATCTGAGTTGTTTCTGCCAATGCAATCTCTGAAGCTGCGCTGTCACTCTTTACCAGGGGCAGGTCGACTCTGTGGCCTGACTGCTTGAAGCCTTTGGTATGGGTTTGCTTTAAGATTCCCACTGAGATTTGTTGGGACTAATGGACAAACTAATGAGCCCCTGAAGGCCCCTCTGATATACCCCATGGCCTTGTTAGATGGGAGAGTTGCAGAGGGAGAGAAAAACTGAGATACGGGTGTAGGAAGTGGTGTAGTTGTTAAAGTTATGGGGTAATATTGGAAGCTAGAAGGGAGGTCTGAAATTAAGACAGCGGTGAAACAAGACTTGTTTGCTGGTGGCTCTGAAGCTACTGTATTGATAACAGCAAAACATGCACTCACATTGACTGTGCTAACATGCTGACATTGTAGGCTAGCATGTTAACATCCTAACACTGACTAATTACTAAAGCAAAGCTGCAACTGATGGTAATGGCATTGGACATATTTAAATTTGGGGAGTCATAAGGATTCATCATCTGGAGACCATGAATGTCTATATTTTGTGCCAATGCATCTCAGTAATGTTACAATTCCTGTTTCACGTGATGTGACTGATGGCAGTGAAACTTTTGACCTGTTTCTGGTGCAACATGACACATTACGACTTGATTACCAAAGTCACATATGTTTTTTGTCCTCTGGCCAGTTTTATGGCAACCCATGGCAATGCTTTCTGTTCTTTCAAGACACAACAAAAAAACGTCTTGAAAACTCACAAGGGATTTACTGCAGCAGCAAACCATTAGATGATTCAACTGCCCAGTGCAATTTCAGTTCATGACATTTCATGCCGTCTGACAGGTGAAAGGTTTGTACAGCAAGGTTTACAATGGAAAGCAAAGCAAGGACGATGTGGAGGGTAATATATTTTCATTCTGAACCTCAGTTCAGCCATTTATTGGGGGTGTTTGGCTTCTCAAATGCAAAAACAATGAATGAAGTGGACACAGTGAATGGCTAAATGTGATAATCCAGGTGGCTTAGTGAGGCAAGTCTACTCAAATCCAGGAATGGACCACAACACCTTTTTTCAGTCAATATTTTGAAGTTTATCATGATGTTTTTGTCTTTATTTTTTCACCTTCAGAGTTTAAAGCAAGAGAAGAGCAAAGCATCTGTGATCCCTCTCTCACAGAGCTCCAAGACTCTCTGGATAGATGACCCATTAGGGTTGGGTGACTAAAACGGGAACTCAATCTAATGCCTCATTTCCTCTCAGAGATGAGACAAGTTTTATGGGCTTGACCTCTCCCAGAAGGATCTCTTTCGTTCTACAGTGGCCACTGTAATCTCACACATCGCTGTCTCACTTAATCTGAAAATAATATCAAACACATTAGTAAAGGTATAGGCCTGGAAAATCCAATTTGAAATTCATAGTGTCACATTCATAGACTTGATCATTCCATACGTATTATGTCACTTGCAGTTTTAATGGACATTTATCTCCAACAGGACAGACAGAGAGCAAGCAGGGAGTTCTGTGTGAGGAGATGCATTGAGATGTGCTCATACCAGTCGAAGTACGGGAGGGCTGACAGGTTATTTCTCTGGTTGTGAACCTGTCATGCCAAGTACAACACACAGTAACAGAATAACAAATATTTGGTGTCAGGACAAAAACAACTCTCAGAGATAACCATTTCTTTCTTGAATAATGAAATAGATTTTTGGCTACAGTGTTTTCATAACGCCATCACCCAAGGGTATTAGACCCACACCCAACCTCCTCCCAAATCTTTTACCTTGAATTAAGGTTGGTTCCTCAGGTTGTATCCCTACTGTGGTATTTCACATTTGGAGTAGCCAAACCAATGTTTATTTGCATATGGAATAAAATAAAATTCACCAAGGTCACCATTAAAATAATCACATGACAGTCGAATCTGGCATATAAAATATATAATGATGTTGCTCTTATGGGAAATCTGTAGCAAGCCTCAGCACTCTAAATTTATACCCATTCATGCTGGCTGCTGCTGAGAAGTGTCCCCCTTTTAATCTTATATCTATTGCACAGCAGCAGCACATGTAAAAGAGGAAAAGCAAAACTGTCCTCCACCATGGACAAGCAATTACTAAGGCTCAATATGGAGTAGACCTTTACCCAGACTGATATTTTTCATGAGATAACTGAACTGTCTGAAAAGGCTAATGAGCTGCACGGTGTCAACAGGCAGTGGTGTACTGGCCAAAAAAACTTTTAATTTGACACTTCCATTGTCTATCATCAAGAGAAGAAGGACAAAGACTGCCTGCAACCCCTCAGGGCTCGTGGGTGACTGTGTCTGTCGGTGTGTTCAAAACAGCAGCAGCAGCAGCCAGTAATGTGGAAGAGCACCTTCTGCTCAGCAGGCTTGAAACAAATGGGTTATTTAGAGCCTACTTCATTTGCACTTGTGGAGAAAGGGCAGAAAGGAAATGAGAACCCCTTGACGGTTCCGTGTTAGATGTATTTAATTAGCCAATTCACTCTCTGCTTTGCCGCCTCAGCGGGCACAATGCGTCTTTGTATTTTTAAAAGTAATTGTCACTTGACGCATCAGCATTCAGCAGATCCAGGCATGCAGGCGGGAGGAGAAAAAAAAAGTTCCCCAGGCCTCACCAAGAGCTTGTAACATAGACATACAGTCCGGCATTATGCTGTATTGTTGGTCAGAGACAATCTATGGAAGCATGATGCCACGTTTACCAGCCATGAAGTGGAGGTGTCCTGCATCGCAAGCTCCAGGAGAGAAGGTTAGAAGCAGGGATAGTGGGCCCTGCCACTCCTACATCGAACTCTTGCGTTGAACCCACCAGATAACAGACAAAAGCCATCCCTGGATTAACAGTGCTAATGTGCCTGAAGTACTTGTCTGAAACACTGAAAAACTACTTGACCCACCCAAATCAAAAGGCCCATTTTCAGAGTTTAACACACCATTTTATGATGATTTCCACTTTTACGCATGTTACATAAATACCTCAGTCATTGACACACACACACACTCCCAAATAAAACCCACAACTGGACCAAAAAAACTAAACAAAAAAAAACCTTAGCTCCACAAGCCATAATTACACTCAAATGGAGGATGCACTGCTGTACCCTGGGGCTGTAGTGCCTCTATAATAAGCCTTCATCAAGAGCCAACTCAAGAACAATGTCCCACATATCAACAAGCATTGCTCTTCAGTAGATAAAAAAAGGACAGAAGAGGTGATACTTTAAAAAAAAAAACAACAGTTTAATCTGCCTTTGTTGAGAGCAGTAAAAAAAATACAAAAATGAGTTTAGAAATGGATGAACATACAGTGTACCTGTACAGGCTTTACAACCATTATCATACACTTTGGTGTAATTGTACATTAGGATTACAAAATATAAAACAACAGGGAGATGCCACCAACACTTCTATGGAAATCTATTTTGATGTTGTCATTGCCTTCCAGTTTTGCATTTACTGGATATGTGTTAACATTAAGCAGCAGGGAACATCCTGAGTCAACATGAATGTGTTTGCAGGCGATGATGCACGAACAAACATGCTGAGGGAAACAACCAGAAAGCACAGCTACACATGCTGAACAAGCTGCAGTTTCTTCTGATGTAAGGTGGAGGTCCCCCTTTCAACTGTTCTTGAATCCTCTACCAGGAGTAATGGGTGGAGCCATGACCTCCTGGCTTCTGACCTCTGACCTCAGAGTCTAAGGTATGCCACCTAAAAAAAACAGGAAAAAGTTCAGAGAGGTTAAAATATATGTGGACCCTTGTGACACATAAGAATAAAACAAAAAATAGTTCAACTTTCTTTTTCCAAACTCCACTTTGTACTTCACATTGAGGATTTTTGCTCCCCAAAGCACAGATGCACTGGATCACGACTGTCTGCTAATCGGCACAGCGACACATTATCTGCAATTACGTCTTCAAACAACTAAAAAAAACCACAGGTGGTAGAGTTTTAATCAACTTCAAAAAACACACATTCAGATAAACAAAGCCCAGAAAATAAATCAGCTCAGCTCCATCCTCTCTCTCTCTTTCTCCATCTGCTATTCCTGGGTGCTTGCCTGCTGCAGACAATGGCTATGCTCTACTGAGGGATCTATATTGGGATGATGGATGAGGGCATTTGCCTCACTCAAGGCCCTGTCTTCTTCATTCCCATGCCAATGTCTGCTCGCTACTCAAGCGCATCAATGGTAATTCATACAAATGATAACAAACGGCAACTAGAGGGGAGGTGCTGCTAAAACAACTCTCAGTCCCAGAAACAGAAGACTGAATGATAAGAAACCAATGAGGATGTAGGTAGAGGAAAGACTGTGGTTCCTGGTTGAAGTTGGGAAAATGAAAGGAGAGGCAGCTTGTATTGCCGTCCTCTCCCAGGACAAAGTGCCGTTGAGTAAGGTACAAAATCCAAAGCTTCTGTGTAGCTGCACAGTTGCTGACAGAAGAACAATGGCTGCATTTGACAGGCTCAAACTGGGAATGCTGAAACCTGAGTAGACAGACAGATTTTTGCTTGAACCAACCCATGAAAATGTTTTCTTAAATCCTAATTTTTTTTCTTTGTAATATCAAATATTTATCACTCTACAAGCGAAAATCAAATTTAAAGTTAAGGAAAAAACATTTATAATCACTGTTAGATATGTATAAAGAAAGAACTCTGATAAACCCATGTAAGCAAAAACCCTACTGTCATGATTAATTCAAACTGATTCAAACTCACCTTCCTCTTTCCTTCACACCTGCCCACTTCAAACACAAGTGCATCTCTCACAGTTAGACTCATACGTTTTCAGGGCTGCAGTTTCTTGAAAGCCACTTGCTTAGCTACCTTGCTTTATTTAAATGAAATCATAAAATAAACTATTAACATGCTAACAAGCTTTGAACGTCAGCAGCAATGTGATTTTATTCTATTAGTTCCAAACAAATTGTTAATTGATCAACTGATAATGAAAATAAGCAGCGCTATACTTAATAACTTGATAAAGGAGGAGGAAAAGCCCATAGTGTTTTCCCAAAGGGATCCCCGGGATCAGATCCAATCAGATTGGACCCTGCTGGACATTCTTTGAATCTTCACTTCAAAGAAAAGAAATAACTGTGAAGGTCAGTTGGCAGCATGGCTAATTTAAGACTTCAAGTGGTGGTTCCTCTACTGTGTAATATCACCTGTGAACTCCAAGCTCAATGCCAGCTGGCTGAGAGACGAAATCATGGAAACAAGCAAACATATGGTCAGAAATCTCACCATTTCCTGCTTGTTCCTGATTTTCTGTTTATATTATGAGAAGCCCCACAGAAAGAGGTTCTCAGATGGTTTGTTCTTAACAGTGTTAAAATTGCATGAAGGTTTTGAAAGTGGTTGGGCTGCTGAGGGTATAGGTCTACCCAGAACACTTGATGATAATATGCTTAAGGGTCTTACATCTCTTTGATCTCACTGGAACTCTTCTGATTTTTAGCACATTGAAATATCAAATATCACTGCTAAGCCTGGAGAGTAATACATCTAGCAGTAGCGATAGATTACCTATGGTGGTTTTATTCACCATCTCAACACAACAGCTCTTCAGTTTGAAGGGACTTCACAGGAGAGGGGTTAATGTCTGAATATTAATGGTTGAGACAATGACAAGAGGCTGGTGTAAGGAAGTCTTTTGAACAAACACATTCTTTGATGCCTGGTGCCAGGGACTCTGTTATCATAACACTCCAAATTTGGCAAGCAGCACACAGCATATTTCTTCACACATGAAGAGAGAGAGACGGAAAGAGGTGTGGGAAAAGTAGAACATGACAAAAGAAACAAGCGCTCCACAGAATATCCAACTCTGCAGTTCACGAAGATACAAGACACAGATATGGTCCTGGAAACATGAACAGAATCAGTGCCCTTTATATAGTATGCATTTATTCACTCAGTGGTAGGAATACGAACCTGACCAAACTCATCAAACATGATGAATGAAAAACAGTTTTTTTAAATCCATGGATATGGACATAACAACAGGCGAAGGTACTGCATTTTCGTAAAAGTATTTTCTAGTCTTATAATGGCCACTTTAAGTAATTTACACTATAAGTCATATTCAGCCATTCACACACCTTCATCCAGTGCTTCTCCAGACATATAGCATTTTTTATGACCACACAAACATTGTGGACAATTCTGGGTTCAGTATCACACCCCTGGGACACTTTGACATGTGGACTGGAGAAGCTGGAGATTGAACGACCAACCTTTGATTAGTGGACAACATCACGCTACCATCCAAATGTCAAATGCAGATATCTGTAACAGGACAGTCTCTGTCACTGAAGGAGTAACTGAGCTCATTAGATGGATCCGTTTGACAGAAACAAACAATGCTTCAGATATTATATACAACTTTGTACAATATCATATGCAAATGTGTAAAAGCAACTTTTTGGTTGAAAAATACCCTAACCCTTCCAACACTGAGAAATGCTTTGCAGACTACAAGCTCTATTGATTGATTGCCCTTCTAATTCATTGGTCCATGTGCAATGATTTATGACGTGAGCTCGTTGGGGGAAGTAATTTGCTTAGACAAAGTTCAGTAGCCCCTGATCCAATGTGGTGCGCACTACAGGAACACAGAGGCCACGTATGTTCGATATATCTCCTCAGCTCCAAAATGCTGGATCAGTTTTTGGATCAGTTCCTGTCTAACCTACATGCCGTGTCTGTGGGAGTGAGGAGGAGATTAATGAGGCAGGGGGGGGAGAGGGAGGTGTTGTCTGTTCTCGGGCTCAAGAGTGACACTTAGAGCTGGAACTACTTTACACCCCATTACACTGGCAGGCCCAAGGAGGGCGGGAAACACAGCAGCCCAGACAACACTAGACATTCCACATGCAGCATAATAAAAGGCTGGGATATGGTGCAGGCTTTGATCTACTCACAGGGAGCAATATTAAACTAAAACACACACACACACACACCTACAAAATGTGTCAATGCAATAGTTGGGCTGGCTTTTTAAGTGTGCATTCATAATGAACTGAAAAATAAGTGTATATAAGTGGATTGGTCAGTTTTTTTGTCTTTTCCCATGGCAGACAAAAACTGTTGCTGAACTGCTGTAAACAACAACAACCTCCTGTACTAATAACTGATGTTGATTCATGATGTCATTGCACATCTGGTTTGCATGTTGATTTCATTTTTCTATTCTCAGACAATGGAACAAGTTTGAAAGCATGAATGAGGTGAGTCCATGTTAACCAGCAGTCACTTCGAGGCATTTCAAAGCTGCTAAAATCCTGATTGGACAATTAAAGGCAAAGACTGTGCTGTGCTTTTACTCAGCAAGTGAGTTTGAATAAACAGAATATCTCTTATTTTGTGTCTCAGTGTCACAGCCTACGTCTGGGTAACAAACTGCTGCACTCGCTGAACAGAGCAGATGCAAAGAGGTGTAGCTCTCACTCATGAGGCTGCAGCTTACTGGTGACTCACCTCTACAGAAAGTAGCTGAGGTTTGTCCAAAAAGTAACTGGATTTGTCACAAGGTGCTTCAAAAAAAGTCACTACACTCCCAAAGTTCGTATTACAGGTTGGACCACAGCCAAAGTCATTGCACAAGCTGAAACAGTCACTTATATTGAAACAAACCATTGCTCTTTTGCTATTTACACTTATGAGTCAAAATGAATACCTCATATACAGATCCACACAACGCATTTCTGAGAATTGCAAGATGATCTACACAGCCATGGTTGACCACAGGTGATTCCACCTTTGTCTCAAAGTGGTGGTATAGATTGTTTGACATCTTCCTCAGTCTCCTAACCTATTCTGATTGGTGTGTTTCACATGATCTTGACTATTCATTCATACATAAACAGCATGGCTTAGGAACAGTTTCTAAATTTAGTAACACCTGTGCTTGTACTGCTATCACATGTTGCAATGTGCCATGAGAAATTTGTACGAGCACGTGGAGTTTCTCTCAGCAGAGCTCCACTTTACTTCAACCTGAACAGAGATCTAATCAGCCAGAACAAGAGAAAATGTGTGTGTGTGTGTTTGATATCACTATCAATATCTGTACAAAATATTAACAGCACCCCGGTCCATCCGCCATCGCTCATCAATCATTTTTATAAGCAGTAACCTAATTAAGTGACATAAATCTTGGAAACAGCTACCGACCTAACACTGTTTTTAAAACTGTCAGTAATAAAATACAACACATCTTTGTTGATAGGCTTTCTAACTTGGGAAATTGGACAATCTGAGGAGCAATGTGATTTTTTTTGCTATATTTATGCAAAAAAAAGTGGTTTTTGATGTGTGTTGGTTTGAATCATTTTTCATCTGATGACCCAGTCTTTTTTCCCCAGTTCCAAAGCCAAGAAAACCTGATTTATTATTGTTACAAAAAATTCTGTGATATTAAATATCTGTCTTCTCTGTTTTTAAATCAAGTTATTATATTTAGGAAAAGACAGCTTAGACCAAAGCAGTAATCAATACTACAGTGATGTTAATAATAATCATGTTTATAAAAGTTAAATAGAAGGCTTTTAAATAACAACAACCCAGGATCATGATCGGCTCAAATCCTGACCAGAGCAACCTTACCAAATATTTGTCTTAAATAAATAATTCCTGTCTGAGTTTACAACCACTTATATTACTTTTCCTGATGCACAGCAGTTAGGTCAGTTAATAATGTGTTGTCATTGCCTTTATGTACTTTATATGAAACATAATATTTGTTTTACCATTTGAACGAGGAGGAAGTGATGGTGAATGGTGGCACCACTTGCTTCTCTCAGGAGAGCCTCGAGCAGCCGACTCCATGAAGACCATATCTCACAACACCCACCCTCTTTGTTTTCATTTCGTCTCACATATCTTCCCCCCATTGTCTCTGGCAGATGTAGCTCTTCAGATCACGATACACTTCCAGTCTGCCATCGTGCCTGGAGTGTTTTTCAAACAGTTGTTTTAACCACAGACTCTCAGTCCATCTCCGGTAACTCTAGACGGCTCTATGATCACATTACCTTTCCGTCCTCTGCTGCCTATAGCATAACAAGCTCCTGCTATCAGGAAGTGTTCAAGTGTGTCAGTTTATCACACTCTTTTTTTTTTTTTTTTTTTTTCTCCG
>OMNW01008759.1:14034-24831 GCA_900303245.1 Selene dorsalis
CAGCTTTACTATTTCAGTGAGTGGATTTCTTGACTTAATACTGAGGTTCCCATACCAGCACATCAATGAGAAGGATTTCTAAAACAGGGTCGTGTGGGACCTGTCCGCATGAAAGCGTGACAGTTTCCTCAGGCAGAACAAGTATAACTGACTCTTCTTACACAGCCCGTCAGTGATGTCATTAAAATTCAATTTTTCGTCGATAAGAGCCCCCAGGTGCTTGTACCTCTCCACAGACTCTACCACCTGGCCCTCGATGACGGTGGTGTGGGAAATCAGCGCTCATCTCCTTAGTTTTGGCAACACTGAGTTGTAAGAAAGACTCATCACACCACCGCAGGAACGTGATTATTTTTTAAACTTACAAAAACAGAATCATCAGCAAATGCTCACTCCAGCAGAAATGAGTCTCTCTGCTCACTTTTTTGATGATGCTGATGAGACACGTGTCAACGCGTTGGTGGTTAAAGGCTCATGACATGTGTGGCGATGCGGAGGTAATCAGGTGAACCACATGACTACGCCCGTCTGAAAGCCAACGCCCGCCGCCAACCCCTCGTAAAGGACACAGAGAAGGCACAGTAGCATAAAAATGTCACACCCGCACATTGACGGAAAGACGTCCGCGCACAAAAGCCAAACTGGATCTGAAACTTCTTCTTCTTCCTCTAATTGCGCTAAGAAAGCCAAAAGCTCTCCGGTTGCGAGTGTAAAATTTCATCTCCATAGAATCGGTGGGTGAGAAAATGCGGGGAACACAATGCGCCGGGGTCACGCTCACATTCGCGGATTGTAGCGTGTCATTGAGTGCGACAACAATAGAGGGCAGAGAGGATATGCAAGCGCGGCTTCACAGTCGAGCGTGAATGGACGGCACTTCAAAAGGGATTTAAAGGGACGGCGGAGAAAGACGACCCCGCTCTGGGCTGACAGCGGATGGGCCCGGCCTCGTCCATGCCCTCCTTATGAGGAAGGCGTGAGAAATGGAAGAGGGAGGCTCGTTAATATCAGCTTTCCACCAGCTCACAAAAAACGACACTCCTGTATTCCCAGAAGTACGCCTTTTAGTCGTGCAGAAGAAGAAGACTCTGACAGTCTGGCTACGTCTTAAGCAATATCGTTTCATTTTGATTCCTACAGATGAAATATAGACATGTTTTTCAGTGTTGAATTCTTTTTGTCATGAAGGAACTGCAGTCTGGTACGGTTTAAACAACAACTATCTGATCAAAGATTTGCCCACTTGAACATTTTGTCTTTTTAATACAATGATCCTCAATTTCATCTTAATATGACACAGCCTCGTTAAAACGCTGTTTGAATTAGAGAGGTTCTGATTTGAACATGGACTCGAGTAAACAGGACTGGGAACCTGACCGAGCGTTCAGATTCTGACTGCCTGATTCAGTCAGTGGTTTAAATTATTTGTCAATTAAACTTTTTTTGTTTTCGCCAATTTGGACAGGGGAGCGGTCCACACAGGCCGCGTACCATCCACCAGCAGCCAAATGCAAAGTTCTCACTAATAAAGCATCTCTGCTCCGGAGCCATTTTCCGTGGACGAAGAAAAAATAAATCATATTTGGTTGTTAAATCTTTAACTGTTGAATTGTTAAACTGTTGTGGATCCTGGAATTCATCAAAACATGTTGCTGTTGGACGAAGAACCTTACATTCTTGTCTCGTTCTGCGTAACGTCTCTGATGTTTTTAAATACTCTGCACAACAACCAAAAAAAATGTCAGTTTTCATCAGTTTCATTTCTGTTTTTAATCTTGTAATCTTTTATATATTTTTTTAAATTAAGTAAAATCTTCAGTAAAAAGCCAGCGATGAGTTTCGCTTTGCCTCAAAATATTTTGGACCCCGAAAAAAAAAAGAAAAAAAAAGAAAAAAGGAAAAAGAAAAATGGCTGATGGCTCGATCGCTGTCACGAAAATCAGCGCTGGGCTGGAGTCAAAGTCTCCCACACTGCTGGCAGAACATTTTCACATGTTTGAGGGGAAACAGTGGGCGTCAGACTAACTGTGAGATTAAATGACCTGTTAACGTGGACAGATTTAGCCAGGTGCCATCCAAGATTTCAATCACGGGCGAGCGAAGGCCGACGGGGCCGGGCGCGGTTGACGGACTTCAGTTGCTGCTCTGCTCTGTGTCAATATTCCCGCTTCCTCTCGTTTCGGTCCTGGACCTGTTGGCTGCCACCGACACCAACAACACCAACTCTCCTGATGGTTTTCACATGAAATCAAACAGCGTGTCGCTGTTGTGATACGGTGGACATCTTTGGTAGAAAGTACATTTTCGGTTGCCAGTTTTTTTTTAACCAAAAGCTGCAGCTAAAGGTGCATTTCACCATTTCAATTCTATTTTATCTCATCTCTCTGAGCGACAAGAGCAGAAGATGAGTGAAACCCATTCCCGAATTGTTGGCCGTGGACTCCAGAGGTCTCGTGTTATCGCTCATGTTTCAATAAAGCTGTGTCAGACTTGGTTAGAGAAAGAGGTTTTGGGCTCCAGAAAACTGTCCCACTTATAACCACATCCTCTCTCTGTCTCCCGGCCAGCTAGTCCTTCGTCATTCCAGTTGTGGTTTTCATCTTTGTCCATATGATGGGAGCCAGGTTGGACGACGGACGGGGTTTGTTATAGTTAAGCTTTTCCATAAAATATTACAACAGCTGTTTTGGGGTTAATTTGGTATAAGAAAAAAAAAGAGGGGATATATTTATCTCCACGGATCAAAGCCGTTTAACCCTGATGCACTTTATGTATAAGCATTTGCCGTGTTAACACAGATTCTCATGCATTTCTTTTTGAAGATGCACCTGAAAGGTCACGATAAACTATTATCATGTTTTCCACTTTGTCTGCTCCGTTTTTGGACAAACTCTGTGGTCTTGCTGAAAGAAATCTGGAATCATTTCCAGCCGCGAAGAATTCAACACAGTAAATGAGCTGTTTATGAATCTGGACAGAAAGAAAAAGCTCTCAGAGGATACACAGGGGGGCAAGCAGGAGAGAGGGGGGGGTTGTTGACCTTCGTTCATTTGCTTTGGGAAAAAAAACGAGACGTAGCGTTTTCATTTAAGCTTTTAAATTCATTTCTTTTTCTTCTTGTTGAATCCTGTCTACACTCCTCTGTAATGTGTGGCAGCTGTGAGTCTTACTGTTGCAGCAGCGTTCACAAGCTGCCCTCTTAAATGACTGTGTTAAATTCATATATGCAACGCTGCAAATGTTAGCAGCGGCTTTCAGCGTGTAACCTCTGCGACTGTGTGTGAGTGGAAGCTGGACAGAAAAAAACAGCTGAAGGCAGAGAGTTGTGGAAAAAACGTGCACTGCTCCTCTTCTGGTCACTAAATCAGCACTAATCAGTAACTTGAGCTGTGACATTGGTAAAACTGAAACAGGAATGATGGGAGAATACTTTCATACGTCACATCGAAAAAAAAATAAGCGTGGACTAAAAAAAAAACTGAGCATCAATACTTTTCCATGCGCGCCAAGTTCCTGTTTTCTCCTTACGTTTCGCGGGGCTCGAGAATTGCCAAATTAATTTTCCATATTTTTCCAGACATTCCAAAGCCAAGCAGGAGCCCCCCTCTAATAAAAGGTTTTTCCTCTCAGCCTCTGGTGCTCTCTTTCAGACAAGTTGGTCTGGGCAGGATGTGCTCAGTCTGCGTGAACCCAATGCTGAGAGGGACGGGGCGAAAATCTGCGTCACATAGCACACATGTGGTGTAGTATTAGTCTGAGAGGGGAGTAGCTTGGGTTTCTCAGTCTGTGGCACGATGCCTGTGAGTGGAACACGTTGTTCCAATACCTGCCTCGGGGGTTCCAACAGAGCTCTACAACTTCTTTTTGTCGTTTTTGTTTTTCTTATCTAAATTAGCCAACTGTTTCATTTCGTGGCATCTTCCCTCACTGCGCCTTGAGGAAAGTGAAACCAGTGAAACCAGTATGTGCAGAGAGAATAAGGTCAGTGAGTTTCTCCCCCTGACTACAGCCACAAAGAGAAAACTTCCCTTTATGTGATTTTCCATACACTAAACAGAAACCATTTTTCTACCTTTCTAGCATATGGCCTTGTTTTGTTTTTTTTTGTTTTTTACCTGTCAACAGGCCAAAGAAGCGCTTGCAACGTAAACTGTCCCTCACGAGGAGGGTATAGGCCACGCCCCCGTCTCCAAATTCCATGTGGATGCTCTGAGATCCCAGCCCCACCTCCAGGTAGCTGAGCTCCATGATTGGGTGGCTGTCCTTCTTCTGCAGCCAATCAGAGAGCTGGCCTCTGCTGGGAGGAAAAAAGACATGAGGCATTAGAAAGCTGCAGAAAATATACAGTCACAGCGAGATGGATTAAATGGTTTACTTGATCTCTGACACTCTGAGGTGTGACTGCCAGAACAACACTTTAAAATGTGTTTGTTAAAACCAATGTTTATTCAGTGCAACCATGGTAATCACTTATGTAAGACCCAATTTTTCAGAGATTAAGATGAAAGGTCAAATCCAAAATATTAGTTTGGTTTCTTGCACTGAGTCGAGTCAGTATTTTAAGGTCTTGAGGTTTCATTGTAGTAACTTGTGACTCCGTAGTAATTCTGTCAGAGCCAGCCCAGCGTGGGCTCCAGACCTGTGGGGAAATATAGTTTGTTTTGATGGGAGAAGAAAATCTCTTCATCTGTGTGACAGGGGAGACGAGCAATAATAATAACATTAAGAAATCGGGGCTAAAAAAGCAGCGGGAGCAGAAAAGAACAGACACTTTGAGGTCAATGTGTTCTCAAGATGTGACCCAGAAACCTGGACAGGTTATGCAATATTATCCACATCCTAAACAGAGAGGGTGTGGGGCTGCACACCAACATCAAAAGTCATAATTGTTAACTGCAGAGTGGCGCCCTCTTTTGAATCACTGTCCACACCAGCAGGATTTGATTAAACCTCTGATAACAAGGAATGTGTGTTGGCAGTATGTCTCCGACTTTAGCTTCACACCATGCACAGGTTACTTTTACAAATCCCACTTAAACTTAAACATTGTGTTTTCTGCTGTTCTCCATTTGGTCTCCCTGCTCTTGACAAAAACAACTTGTAGCATATCTTAATTTAAATCATTATTGTGGAAACAAGTTGTCTTTAAAAGCACATGGACAGAGTAAATGCAAAAAATATGCAACACTGCAGATGAATCAATGCAAATAACCACACAGCGTAAGTAATTAGAAATGAATTGTTGCATCCTGTAAAGCCGCTCCACTTACTGCATCTCTGACGTCGCTTCCAGGAAATAGATTCGCTGGTTTGACACCACCAAGAGAGAGGGAACCTGCCCTGGCTCCCCATATTTGACAGCTGACATCTAAAAGAGCAGAGAAAACAGATGTGACATGATGTACAGCCTCTTAATAATACCTATTAGAGCATGATAATGTGCATCATGAAGCCATAAAACCAAACTTTTGACTATAAACAACCGTTTCCCCAGCAGGTTTTCTGATATCCACAAGCTCTGTGGGGGTTTCAGCTCAGACCTGTGGGCCGACATCTTTCTTCATTTCCTCTTAAACAACAGAAGTGAAAACACGTGGGAAACAGAGAGCAGCCTCTGTCACTGGATAAATAAACACAACTAAAACGAATGGAGCGGGACCTCCTGTTTCCAGCTGCTCGGGCCCGATCGGCTCTGCGCTCTCCGTCCAGGTGTCGGACGGGAAAAAAGCGATAACCTGCTGATTTGAAGAGCTCCCAGGATGCACTCCGTATTAAAAGAGGTCTCTGAGAATGTTGATTGACAGCAGGAGGGAGGAGGAGGGGGCACAACACGACCAGTTGAGGAAGCTACAGAGGAAAGTCGAAGAGGAGCGGGGCTGAACGGGCTCCTGGGAGATTTACTGCTGACTGCGTTCATCTTGGCTGAGTGAGATGAAACCGCAGCTCAAGTGTTGTCGGTCTTAAAGTTGTCACCACCCATTAAGCTGGAATCTTTTGGCCAGCAGGGACTTTTAAAAACCGCCATCACAAAAGAAACAATAACTGCGACATAAAAAACGCTGTACAGCTAAATTTGAGTGATCAGTCACAGGCAGAAATGACGAGCTAGATTTTGCTTCAGACAGCAGAGTCTGGCCTTAATGCTGTTTCCTGCCTTAATAGTAGCGCCAGTAAACATCGTGAAAGCCTAAAAAATCTATTTCATAAGTCAGCTTTTTATTATGAGTGACGGGGTTCGATGTGAATTAATTATTTTCTGCCAAAGTCAGAACAGTTGTGGTTATTTGACGTGAGAGATTTCTGCATTTCTGTTCTTGTTCTTATTTTGCAGCTGGAAAAAGTGTGGTGTCATATATATATCCATGGACCAATCAGAGTTCAGCCACAGTTAACCAAAGTGTGAGGAGTTTTGAGAGAGAGCATCTACACCATCTCTGTCAGCTCCAGTTACTGGTTCTTGACCTTCTCTTACACACCTTGAGGAAGGAGTGAAGCTCCTCTTCCTCCTCAAAGACCTCCACATCCAGGAAAAGCTTCAGCCGATGGTCCACCGCCTCGTAGTCCTCAGACAGCAGGTCCACATCATCTGCAGACACAGTAATAAGCATTCAAATCGCTGGTTCGACGCAGTAAGCAAAAAAACAAGACACAAATCTTCGTAGCTGCAGGCTGGAAAAGTAAAAATGAATGAATCTTTGTTTGGCCCCTTTATTAATCCCCTCAAATGATACCTTGCATTGATACTGAACCCATAGTTTCCTGGCAGCAATATGAAGACTTAAATATTTCTTGGCTTCTATGAAACTTTACCCAGATTTTACTGCAGCAGACCTTAGCATTAGCCAACAGCTCTCACAAAGAACGGCATTTAAGAGCAATAAATCCACCAATGAACAGCTATGGAGGTCATTTGAACGGTGATGAATGGTTTCGGCTAATCAAAAATGACAGGGCCCGGACCCGCGAAGGCCAAAACAAACCCACCGTCTTTCATTTGAAGAGAGCACAAACAGATGAGATTAAAAAGGCCTTTGAACCCTCAGACAACCCTCTTTCTAACAAAGGTGAAAGGTGCACACACACGCACACACACACACTTAGAAACACAGGTTGACCTGTATTTGGAGACAAAGAAGTTCTTCAGAAAGAGGAAAATCAGAAACTCTGCTCCACAACAATAGCAGCTCTGTGTCACCCAGAAACACACTATATTCAGTGTCAGTCAGCGCTTCAGGATGAGTATAAGCTGTCTCCAGTGTGAGACTGTGGTTTCAGGGCAGATTATGTGGTATTGGCACTACAACTACAGTATTACAACAAAAAAAAAAAAAAAGAGAAAAGATACAGAAAGCTATTATTACGACTCAGCCCTCCCTCTCTTCGGCTTTCATTCCTCTCCCATCACTTCCAGTAATGACTCCAATCTGTCTTGTTGCACTGTTACCATGTGGTTCATTCAAAAATGGCAGACAGATGTGGCGGAAATCGGATGCTGTTGCAGAGAGATACACAGGATTTCTGTGCCACACAACATCCACGAGATCCAAGTAATTCCCATCTCTGCTCAGCTTCAATTAAGACGTAGATTCATCTTGAGGAGAGGCAGCGAGGCCGACGTAAACAGTTTACACCACATCTGATGGGTTTTACAATCACCATGCGAACTGTAGAGTGGGAATCAGGTAATAAAATACCACTTATATTTTACTGCCGTTTGGGCATACCTCCAGTAGAAAGTCCTGCCAACATCAAAATGATATCTTAACTGTTTCTGTTGTCAGCTTCTAAAATGTTTCTTTTGTATCACTATAAATTAAGATCACTCTGTTTTTTGACTGATCAATCTTGAAAATAGTTGTCTTAGGCTCTGAGGAGCTGTTTTAGTCTTTCTCCCGTTCCTGATGATTTATGCTTGAAGCTGCGGTTTCCAGACGATGCGGTCCAAAAGTCAGACCAGGTCCATTTTGAGTGGGTGATGAGCAAACAATACATCAAAACCAACTTCATCACTTTCTGAACTGCAACAGCTGTGTTGACCTGGTCTTTTTTTATGAGATCTATTTGTGTGTTATGGTTTAAAATTGCTGGAATAGCACCGATTGTTCATGGTTTTTCATGTTGATTTTAAGCCCTGATTGCATTGTCATGTTGTAATGTCACTGAATTAAAACTGAAGGGGGAGGACAGAACCTCCTATTGTCTCCTCAACAATAAGGAGGTCCTGGTTTGGACAGTCAGAGTGGATGGGTGCAAATAAACTGCTGACCTACCGTTGAGGGTGGATCTTCCTGCGGGCTGGCCTTGTACATCAGGTGGTGTTGCGCCGGTGATGGTGTAGTGGTAGCTCCCGGCCAGCTCTTCCTTACTCTGGCACTCTGTGTTGTAAGACAGGCTGGAGGTGTCACCAGGGTCCCCGACGAAGAAGGAGCTTCCCTGGGCGGTGACGAAGGTGGGGTCTCCCGTGGTGACGGCAGCCTCCAGGATGGGGCTGCTGCTGATGCTGGCATCCGTGTAGTCGTCCTGTTGTGATTCAGAGAACACATGGAAATAAAGAGACTCTAGAAACACTAGAAATGAATCATAACAAAGGGTAAAGAGAAGGAGAAAAGCCGGTGACCTTGGTGGCACTGTGAGTGCTCTGGGTTACGTCGAGGTGATCGTCCTCGCTGTCAGGCCGGGATGGACGGTAGATGGGCGTACTGCTGTAGGGAGCTGACTGGACAGCGAGCTGGACCACGTGATCGCTACCACATTCTGGACAAATATTACCGATCCCTGAAGAAAAAAAAAAAGATGGAAAGGAGATGGTTTCCAAAGAGCTACACACTGGCGATGGTGCAGAATCTGCATCGTCATTGATTTTAAGCCAGGGGTTATTGGTTGACAGTTATTATAAATGTCAATAACTTCTTACTATATGTAAAACAAACCCGCTGTGAGTGAGGGTTGTATTTCAAAACTATATTTTCTACTGAATATCACATCTGTTCAAGAGCACGACGACAGCTGATTGGTTCTGACAACCAAATGATGCAGGAAAATGGACAGAAAACCTGCCTGTTTTCACTCATAACAAGTTTCGCATGAGGAAGGGCTTTTTTCTTTTCTGTCTGTAGGGCATGTATTTCTGTAACCCACAGAAAAACAATGTCTAAGTTCAGACACGTGTGAGTGAAAAAAGGTATTTGTTGCCTGAAATTTCAGCAGAGCACCAAACTAAGCGCACGAACAAAGGGAGCGCGGATCCAAGAAATCCCCAAAACATCTGTCGAACAAAGTCTGCGTGCTGCCTGTGCGTGCTGGGGCAGGTCTTAATGTCAGGTTTGGTGGAATTGCTGGGAGGTGGCTGCTGGTGCGAAGGGTATTATCTGTCTCCTGCTGATTACAGAGGTGGCAACTCAGCAGAATGGCTCCTTTGCCAATAAAAAGAGAGGAGATGAGTCCCGGGACGCTTCGTTCGCATCCATCTGCAACCAGCATTTTGTTTTGGGAAAAAGAACACAGCCTCACGCAGACCACCAACGGGAAGCTGATAGCTGAGAAGCGCTTTGACGTCAGTTGATAAACATCTTTTGCATGAACTCACCATGTGACGGTGCTCTGTCTTTTCTCTTAAAGTCCTTTTTTTTTTTTTTAGACACGCAACCAGCTGTCAACGATAAGACGAGGGATGGAAAGTGATTGTTTTTGATGGAAGGCGGTTTACATCCACTGCCTCATTTCTCAGGACAAGTCTAGAGCGAGTGGGGCTGGGCGTTACTCATCTGAGAGTGTGTGTGACTCAGTTTGAGGGATGATTCAGACTCAAGGCTGTGGCATGTGTATGTGTGTGGGATTTTTTTTTTTTTTTGACATTGGAGGATGACAGATTCGGACGCAAACCTGAGCCAAACATCACAGAAGTGAAGTTTTCCCGTTGACCAGCTCACAGTGGATTTCTTAAACGTCATTTTACAGATGTTAATCTGTTTCTATGATGCTTCTTAACATCTGGAAGGTTTTGTTTATGTGTTTTATACTGAATGTCTGATGCAACATTTGATTCCTAAAGTTTCATTTTGCTTCAGTTTCTCTTTGCCCTCACCTTTACCGTCTTCGTCGCACTCAGCCTCTGACAGCTGCTCCCCTTCCTGCTCTTCCAGACCCTCCGGTAACAGGGCCGCCCCCCTCCGCCTCGTCCTCCCTCCCGCCTCCTCTTCGCCGACCCCTCCTTGAAGTACAAACTCTGACCTGCAGCGCAGGCACTGCAGGTGGACGCAGCTCGGACGGAGCTCTGAGTCACGCCGCTGGTTTTCCTCGGCCACATGACACAGCACATCGGTCAGAGCCTAGTCAGGGAAGAGGAACATTTGTTATTTATAGTGTGAGCAAACAGAAAACAAGTTTTTCTGTGAACAAAAGTCCCATGAAACAGCTCAGAAGCCATGCAGGCATTTCAGTTTTCTCTAGTGACCTTTAACAGTTCTGTTTGGCATGTTCAAAAATGCACAGGAATGCATTTCTATGTTCACGGATAGAGTGGGTGTTTGCTGGACTGTGATCCTTGTCATCTCAGTTCTTTGTCTGTGTTTAAAAACCATGATTCATAATTCCCCGATTTCTTACAACACATCAAGAAAAAAATCTCACATACCGGAATTGGTGTTGGCTTTGTATCTAATCTGGCACAGAGAGGACGTTGCATAATACAAAGAGACCAAAATCATGATGAAGGTGCAGTCGTAAACATGGTACATCGTGTACTGCGAGATGTTGACATCATATTTAAACACTAAGGTAACAGGGTTGGGGGGGGGG